>ML335862.1:0-39768 GCA_005239505.1 Nicotiana paniculata
GATGGGCCATGAAGCTATCATCCCGCACATTGCGCTCTGCAGTGGTCAGTGAAGACTCTTCTTCAATCTTAAGCCAGTGATATTAGTCTATCGTGCGAGTTGATCAATGGAATGGTCAAACTTGGGATCAACCGCTACATTCTCATTTAGCAGGAACTGAGTCAGGAAATTTGGGAATGGTATTCGATCAATTCTATTGCTGGAACGCACCAACCCCATTTGATAGCACATCAGATGGCTCACATTCACTCTCTGCCCCGTCATGAGGAAGTAGAGCACACAAATCCTCTCCCGGCTAATTAAGGTGTCATGATTGCATGGTAGTATCCATGCATTAATCACTTTAAGCCACACCTGGGTTTCAGCCTTCATTTTCTTCTTGGGAAACCTTTTATGGCGATTTGTGGCTCTATCCCGAATCCAAGCAGCCCTGGACTCAACCCCACACGGTGTGTGCCTCACCTCTCTATAGTTGGGATGGCGGATGAATTGCTCTAGAGGCTCCACCGGAACATGTGGTGCACCTAGAAAATCGCATATGGCCTTGGCCGAAAACTCCACCAAGTGCCCACGAATTGGCACCAATCCGTCCTTGTCCTTAGGGTCAAACCTTGCATAGAATTCCCGGACTAAGTTAAGGTTGATATGACCATTGTTCCTAAACACGTATCCTAAACCCAACTCATGGATGCTCTTCCAAATCGCTAGAAATTTTGTTCTCTGACTCCCTTCCTTAATGGCCCCTTCAGGGCGAACATGCTTTGGCTTGCAGAGTGCATACCATTTCCTAGATTGTACTAGTATGCTGTTGATACCATATTCCCGTTGACCAACGGGCTGCTGTCTCATAGCAGCGACAACAGCTACTGCTTCCTCACCAGTCATACTGGAAGTAGCATTTCCCCCTTTTCTTTTCTTCTGAGGTGGTGGGGGTTTTGCTTTGCTTTTCGCTGGGGCCGAAGACGTGGCCTTTCCTTTGCCTGTGGCTCTTCTGGGTAGCATCATTTTTCCCTGCACAAATGATCAGTAGTTAGTAGGTGTCACAACGTGTGTACTATAAACTTTTCCAATTTGCCAAGGTTACTCAGACTTCACCTTGGCGCGATTACGAAAAACTGACACAAACGGCTTCTCGTGAGCCTCTTTATACTTAAAATTTCATGGAGTTCACGATGCATGACACTAGTGGTTTGTTTCCCGGAGACTCGGGATCCAAATGGGATATGTATTTCCATTGAGGCATTACATCGAGCACTTGGCTAGCACAACTTCCATGGAAGCTCTTATGGACTTGAGGGACTGACTCATGTACCCAAATTTGGTTGGGGTTCCATAATACCACTTAGCTTCACAATTTCAGCCCATTCCTACAGGTTTCGGGGATTGGGATTCACAACATAATACAATATGACCATGAATTGCATAAACCCATAAAGAATCACCATGAATAAAGGCTACACCTTTCATAATTGTATTACCCAATTCGAAGTAACAAAGGGTAGGGATATAATCATACCTCAACGCTTGATGTGTGTTTGTCAAATGAAGTGCACCATGAAATCGAAATTGTGCAGATTTGTGTGTGCTGTGAACTTGTTGTGTGGGTGAAGATGTGCGTGTTAATCTATGTGTTTTGGTGTGAATGTGCGAGAAAATCGGTGTTGGTGGTGTTCTTGGGAGTAAACCCTTTCTTGAGAGAGAGTTGGGAGATGTAAAAATAAGAAGTGGAACATACCTGGCATTTGATATGCGTTTTAGTCATAAATCCCGGGCACCCTAGCATTATCCAAGCGTTAGAGCTGAAAAGCCCAGACCAACCTGGCATTAGCCAGGCGTTGGGGCTTATCGCCCGGTTCCCCTGGCGTTAGCTGGGCGTTAGGGTCTTATCGCCCGGTGCCCCTGGCGTTAGCCAAGCGTTAGGGGCTTATCGCCCAGTGCCCCATGGCTTTATCCAGGCTTTCCGTCATGCTAGCACACTGCTCCTTTCACCCGAATGCACTCGCAAGCTCGTTAGTACCTATAATTACATGAACTACTTCTAGCTATGCTAAGATTTAACTAAGCATTGGGTTGCCTCCCAATAAGCGCCTTAGTTAATGTCGTGGCACGACTATTACAACAAGTCAATAGGTTTCCTCCTATGAAGAGCCTGATTTAACATCGCGACACGACGCAGAATCTCGCCTCACTCATCAGCGAGCACGACTTTGGTCTTCTCACGATTTATGGTGCCACCCCAATAGTGTTTGACTCTATGTCCATTCACTAAAAAATTTCTTTCACCATGTATAGCTTGCAACTCAAATGCACCATATGGGGTGACTCTCACTATCTTAAATGGGCCTGACCATCTCGATTTCAGCTTCCCAGGAAACAGTCTAAGACTAGAATTGAATAATAATGCATGTTGGCCTGGCTCAAAATGACGCAGATTTATATGTTTTTCATGCCATCTCTTGGTCTTTTCTTTCTAAAGTTTGGCATTTTCGTATGAGTGCAACCTGAACTCATCCAATTCATCCAACTGTAGCAATCTTTTCTCACCCGCGGCTTCAAGGTTCATGTTTAGATTCTTGATGGCCCAATACGCCTTGTGTTCAAGCTCTACGGGCTAGTGACATGCCTTCCCATAGACCAGCTTGTACGGTGATGTCCCAATTAGTGTTTTGTACGCTGTTCTGTATGCCCATAAGGCATCATCTAACTTAGCAGCCCAATCCCTCTTGTTCACACTCACCGTTTTCTCTAGTATTTGCTTGATTTCTCTATTGGATACCTCTGCTTGTCCACTTGTTTGAGGGTGATATGCTGTTGCAACTCGATGACGGACCCCATATTTAGCTAAGAGGTTATTCAACAACCGATTGCAAAAATGGGTTCCTTCATCACTAATCAAGGCACGTGGAGTACCAAATCTGGAGAATATATTCTTCTTCACAAACGCAACGACAACCATGGCATCATTCGTCGGCAATGCAATTGCCTCCAACCATTTCAACACGTAGTCAACTGCCAGCAAAATATATTTATTTCCCCTGGATGATGGGAATGGTCCCATAAAGTCTATCCCCCATACATCAAAAATCTCTACCTCCAAGGTATTATTCAAAGGAATCTCGTGCTTCCTTGTTATCGTTCATGTTCTCTGGCACTGGTCACACTTCTTAACAAATGCGTGGGCATCTTTTAATAGCGTTGGCCAAAAGAAACCAGATTGTAGCACTTTCGCTGTTGTTCGATCGCCACCATGATGGCCTTAATATTGTGATGCATGACAGTCATACAACACCAGTTCCACTTCTATATCAGGAATACATTTCCTCATTAACTGATCACCACATTCTTTGTACAGGTAGGGCTCATCTCAGTAGTAAAATTTTACATCGCGTAAGAACCTCTTCTTTTCTTCAGATTCTATTTTCGGAGGAAGTACCCCACTCACCAGATAATTCACATAATCGGCATACCACGAAGGAGGGTCTTAGGTTAAAGCAAAAAGTTGCTCATCGGGAAAGACTTCTTTAATATCTCCACCCTCCTCAACATGATCATGATTTTCCAGCCTTGACATATGGTCAACTACTTGGTTATCAGTGCCCTTTCGGTCTCTTATCTCCACATCAAATTCCTGCAACAATAAAACCCAGCGCATCAATCTAGCTTTAGATTCTTTCTTTGTAAATAAATACCTGATTGCTGCGTGATATGTGTGGACAATAACTTTCGTGCCCACTAAGTATGCCCGGAATTTTTCGAAGGCCCACACCACAGCTAACAGCTCCTTTTCAGTGGTGGTGTAATTATGTTGTGCATCATTGAGGGTCTTACTCGCATAGTAGATGGAATAAAACACCTTGTTTTTTCTTTGGCCTAGCACTGCCCCAAATGCATGGTCACTTGCATCACACATAAGTTCAAATGGTACTCACCAGTCAGGTGCAACAATTATGGGGGAAGCTACCAATTTCATCTTGAGCTCCTCAAATGCCTTCAGGCAGGGTGCATCAAAATTGAACTTGACATCTTTTTCCAGCAACCTGCACAACGGAGTAGCAATTTTAGAAAAATCTTTAATAAAGTGCCTATAAAATCCTGCATGTCCCAGGAAACTCCGGATGCCCTTCACTGAAATTGGTGGAGGTATTTTTAACTGCCTCAACTTTTGCCTTATCAACTTCGATGCCACTTTTAGATACTCTATGACCCAAAATGATGCCTTCCTGCACCATAAAGTGACACTTCTCCCAATTTAACACCAGATTTGTTTCTTCACAACGGGCCAACACCATGCTCAGATTTTTCAAACAATCATCATAAGATGACCCAAAGACTGAGAAGTCATCCATGAACACCTCTACGAATTTTTCCACCATGTCAGTGAAAATAGCCATCATGCATCTCTGGAAGGTGGCTGGTGCATTACAAAGACCAAATGGCATTCGCTTGAAGGCGAAGGTGCCATAAGGGCAAGTAAACGTGGTATTCTCCTGATCCTCTGGGCATATGACAATTTGATTGTAACCTGAATACCCATCCAGAAAGCAATAATATTCATGCCCTGCTAATCTGTCCAACATTTGATCAATGAATGAGAGTGGAAAGTGATCCTTGCAGGTTGCTTTGTTGAGCCTTCGATAATCAATGCAAACTCTCCAACCCATAACAGTGAGGGTAGGAATTAGCTCATTCTTCTCATTCTCAATCACGGTCATCCCTCCCTTTTTGGGCACATATTGAACCGGGCTCACCCAGTTGCTGTCAGAAATAGGGAAAATGATACCTGCATCTAGTAATTCTATTACTTCTTTCTTCACCACTTCTTTCATGATGGGATTTAGCCTTCTTTGCTGATCAACACTCGAGCGATGTCCATCTTCCAAAAAGATTTTATGCATGTAAAATGATGGGCTGATTCCTTTAATATCTGTAATTGTCCACCCAATTGCCTTTTTGTGCTCACGAAATACCCTAAGCAATTTCTGTTCTTGTGTATTGGTCAGGCTGGATGAGATGATCACGGGCAATGTCTCAGATTTCCCCAAATAAGCATAGCGTAAATGTGCTGGAAGAGGGTTGAGTTCCATCTTGGGAGCCTCTTCAATAGATGGCTTAGGAGGGATTAAAGTAACAGGTTTGTTCAACTCTTCAAATTTTCCTAGCCCGTGGAGGTAACTGCAAGATACTTCAAAAGCTTTCTCAATGTCTCCCTTTATTTCATCCCCACGGTCTTCTTCATCCCCAACTAACACTTGCTCAAGAGGGTCAACCGGACTCATGTATGGAACCATTAACTCCGATTTGCTTTCCAGTACAGTAATCATGGATAGCTCTTCATAGTGGACAGGTAACTTGAGTGCCTTATAAACATTAAACACCTCCACTCGATCACCAATCGCATTTTCATCTTCCCTTCACACACATCGATGATATCTCGTCCCGTAGCTAGGAATGGACGCCCCAAACTAAATGGGACTTCCTGATCAGGCTCATAGTCCAAGATAATGAAATCAGCTGGGAATATGAATGAACCTACCTGAACCAGCACATCTTCAATTACTCCCTCAGGATGAGCAAGGGAGCGATCAGTCAATTGTAAAATCACTATTGTTGGGCGTGGTTCACCCAACCCCAATTGCTTGAACACAGATGGCGGCATCAAATTAATACTTTCCCCAAGATCGCACAAAGCTCGCCCGGCTGCATGCTTACCAATTGAGATTTGGATAGTAAAACTACCCGGATCTTTTAATTTCTGAGGTAGCTTGCTTTGAATTCTTGAGCTAACTTTCTCCGTGAGTGCCACCGTTTCGAACTCAGTCAGCCTCCGTTTATTGGACACAATGTCCTTGATGTATTTAGCATATTTGGGCACCTCCTGCAAAATGTCTACTAGTGGAATATTGATTTGTACCTGCTTCAAGATGTCAAGAAACTTTTTTTGTGCGGCATTATCTTTCACCTTTTGCAACCTTTGTGGGAATGGAGGGGGTGGCCTCACAACACTTGGTGGGGGTTGCTCAGCCACCGCCTCCTTTACTGGCTTATCTGATTCTTTCGGGTTGTCTGATGTTGATTCAATAGTGGTTGGTTCCTCATCAAAAGTTACATGCTTCCTCTTCTTGGACTGGACTTCTTCCAATGACTTCCCATTCCTTAATGATATAGCATTAACAGATGCTTTAGGATTAACTTCAGTGTCACTTGGAAAAGCCCCCGTTGATCGGGTATTTTGAGAACTGGCGAGTTGCCCCACTTGATGTTCTAAGTTTCTCATCGCTATAGTCTGAGCTTGGTGATCAGCCATTATTTTCTAATTGAAAGCAAGTTGGTCATTCATCATTATCTTCATAATCTCCTCAAGGCTTGTTGATGGTTCAGCCTGAGGTGGTTTGTACTGCCGTTGAGGTGCTGGATGCCTGTAGTTATGCTAGGTGCTTTGATTTCCGCCCCAAAAGAAGTTTGGGTGGTTTCTCCAGTTGGGGTTATAAGTGTTTCCATATTGATTTGCTTGTCCCCTATTCGCGTTACCCACAAAGCAGACAGACTCTGGATTAACTGGGCATAAATCACTCGAATGACCCTCTCCACAGACTTCACAAAATACCTGAATCTGTTGCACTGGTTGGGCCTGTTGCACTGGTTTGATCAGGTTCATCTGATTTACTTGGTTAGTCAATGTAGAGATCTGGGCTGACAATGCTGAGACCACATCNGGTTGAGATTGTTGCTTGTTAATGATCAGGTTCATCAGATTGACTTGGTTAGTCAATTTGGAAATTTGGGCTGACAATGCTGAAACCACATCTAGTTCAAGAACCCCTGGTGACTTTTGAACCACATTTCTCCCCATCTCATCTTGCCAGTCTGGATTGATTTTAGAGAATTTATTCAGTAATGCAAATATTTCATCATAATTCTTCTCCAACACCTGACCTCCGGCTGCTGAATCTACCATAATTTTTGTTTGCGGATGGAGTCCCTCAATGAAAGTGTGAACTAACACCTTGTTTGTCGGATTGTGATGAGGACAGTCTCTGAGTAGCCCCTTGAATCTTTCTCATGCTGAATATAATGATTCACATGTTTTCTGTCCAAAGGAGACTATCTCACTCATGATCTTTGCGGTCTTTCCTAAAGGGAAGAACCTTGCCAGAAATTTTCTCGCCAGATTGTTCCATGTTGTGATGGAATTAGCTGGTTCTGCCTTCAGCCATCGCTTTGCTTCGCCCAATNCGACCCAAAAACTACCCGTTGCATGAAGTAGTTGGATCATGCTCTGTTTCAGCTCAAAGTGCCCAGTGATTCTGGGCTTCACGATGCTGGAGGTGACATTAGCAATACTGGGCATTGCCACCTCCTGAACAGCCATGTGTTGTTCCTCTGCCATGTTCACAGGAAATCAGATGAAGTCCTGAATATTGTCTGTATCTCTTGCTTCTCGCAATCTCCTGTGAAATGATCTCTCAGGTTCAGGGTCAAAGCCGTCAAGTCTATCCTGGCTTCTGACCCTACCATTCACTCGAAGTTCCTAAGATTAGAGCAAAAATCACGTGACGTTAGACTCAATAAAATAAACAATTAAAGCAAGTAACTAAAAAGTAGTCTATATTCAAGTCCCGGCAACGGCGCCAAAAACTTGTTGGTCCCAAACGCTCACGCAAGTATACGTGGTCGTAGCAAGTAATATAATGTTAAATCGAATGTCGAACCCACAGGGAATTGCGTAAACTACTTGCTGAATCACTCTAATTGTTATCTAATCGAGCCAAAATAAAATCCAAGAATGTAACTATTTTATACTACGATTCTATGAACTAACTAATTATCAAGTGACAAGAATATTGTTGTGTGTATTCAATAGAGACAAATATTCCAGGGTTGTGATCAATTCACCACTCGTATTGCATTCTAATTAACTCTCTCTTTCATATAATTCACTCATGTTTTCTAATTAATCGATAATTGCTCTCGTAGCCTTCTCCTGAAGTACTACTCACCTATTCTCAATAGATTAACGCCTATATTCCTATGAAATTAATCTGTTAGAACGCACTAAGATTACAATGTTTAATTAAGCACGGTGACTAGGTATATTCCTATCCTAACCACAAATCCGCTCCCCTGAAAGGTTAATATCGTGCTCTCTTCAATTCTTCTCTAATATATATATATATACGGTTTTCCCAAGCATAACATAGATAGTATATAGAACCTAATTGCTGGCCAAACAATTAAGCAATTAAACGCAGAATTGAAGAAACAACCATATATTGAGTGAACTATAATCAAGGTGAAGTTAATGTTGAATAACAATATTCATGGCTAAACCACAACCCTAGAATAATGAGTGTTTAGTCACTCATGCTAGAATCAAACAATTGCATAAGTTTTGCATAAATGGAAAATACTAGAATAAGATGAAGAAAACTGATAATCCTTTGCTTCCTCAATGATCTTGTGTGTATCTTCTCTCCAAAAATGGCATCCTCCCCTCAAAGTTGTGTTTTTGGGTCTATTTATATGTTTAGGACAAACCCTAAATATGTAGGAGACTTCTATTCAAACTGGGAAACACTTAAAACCTTCAAAACTCATAATTGACCGGACCAGGGACCCCAGGTGTTAAGCCCCAAACGCCCAACTATAGCCTGGGTAGGCCAGGAGTTTGGGCTCTAACGCCCCACTAACGCCTGGGCATGGATGGCTTTTGGGCTCTAACGCCTGGTCATGCCAGGCTTTAGGGCCAAAACACCCGGCTATGGCCCGGGTCACTCCTTTTCGACTCTTGAGCGTATTTTTGGTGTTTATGCACCCATTTAGCTCGGATTCCATCTCCAATTCACCTACACATGAAATAGACTCCATTATGCATATACGACGTGTATTTTTATCACAAAAGCACATAAAATGTAAGGTACATAATGCTTAAAACTATGGATTCTAGCCACGCATCAGTTTCCTAGATGAACCAGGTTCATCTGTGTGCTTTCCCATATTTACTAACCCTTCAGCGACTTCTCCTGATTCACTTCCCCCTGCCTTCTTGACACCTTCTTCCATTTCTGTCTCATCCCCACAAATAACCATTCAAATAGATTCAGAGATGGGTGAAGAATTAGCCAAATCTTTCCCTTTTCCCCTCTCTTCACTCCTTACTCCCTCTTTCTCATTTTCTTTTTCAATTTGTTTTTACCACCTCTCCTTATATACTAATTCCACATATATCATAGACCCAACCAGAATAAACCTATTTTCTAAATTTTTAGGAATCACAGAAACACCCTCAGAAGTAGGTTTTAGTATAGAAGATACCTGTTCAAAATCGGAAGATCCTGTTCCTTCCCCCTCAGTTGTTGATTTAAAGGAATCGCTGGAATTTTGTGATTCTTGAGCCTGGCTTGCTTGAATCTTGACATTTAGTTTTCTTGCTAAAGCAGCTCTGGCCACTGTTTTTCTAGCGAGCATCTTAACTCTCCTTTTTCTGGGTTCGGGGTTAGGACTAGGTTGGGGATGGGTAGAGCTAGGTTGAGGAGAGGTTGTAGAAGATGAAGATGGAGTAATGGGTGGTGGAGTACCAGGATTGTTCCAGGGGTTAGAAATTTTGATTTTGGTTGAATATGGAAGAAATAATCTGGATTGAAGTTGAAGGCAAAGAGAGAAGGAAGGGTTTCAACGGTTGTAGAATTGATGAGGATTTTCAGAGATGATGATGAGTGATTTAAAAAGGGAAGTGTAATTAATATATAACAACAGCCTTTTTAGGTCAATTAGAAGTCTAATTAGTCTGCAACTTTCAGTTTGGAATGACAGTTTCACTTTCCCTAGAATCTAGGTGTTTTAATACGGTAGGGATTCTTTAGTTGAAACGGAAATGGTTCAAATCTTTTTACGATAGACTTTGAAAGATTTTGGACTTGGGTAGACTTATGTTCATGATTTAAATAGTAGTACTTCAAAAATGTGCAGAGTGTATAACACATACCTCGCCTTTCAGATGAACCAGCACTGATGAACCAGGTTCATCACTTAAGAATCCTCTTGATCAAGCCTCAATTTTCAACAATAGAGAAAATTTCATTAGTACCAGTGAGTCATATCAAAACATGGCAAAAGAGTATGCTATTTACAGCATGAGACTGAGTAACAGTTAATCTGATTATTTACACAAGTTTCAGATTTTCTAGCCAAAATTTTGTTTTTCATCAATATTTTTAATTTTCTTGTACATTCTGGACTGGTTCAATTAGGTGATATTAATCATCCCTAACTCTAAACTGTTCCTTTCAAAATGCTCTCTGCTTAATGATTTTGTAAAGATGTCGGCAATCTGTTTATCAGTAGCACAAAATTCAATAGAGATCAATCCCTTATCATAATTGTCCCTTAAAAATGATGTTTAGCATCTATGTGCTTTGTTCTTTTATGATGAACGGGGTTCTTTGTCATATTGATAGCACTAGTGTTATCACAAAATATAGGCATACATCTAACATCGATTCCAAAATCCATCAATTACTTCTTAATCCACAATAGTAGAGCACAACATGAGGTTGCAACCATGTACTTAGCTTCAGCAGTAGATAGGGCCACAAAATTCTGCTTTTTAGTGGATCAAGACACAAGGCATGAACCAAAAAAAGTGTGCATACATGCCAAGTTCACTATGAGTCATGTATTCTATATATTTTTTCTTCTCTCTCTATAAGCTTTTTCTCTACAACGGCTCTTTAGCTCCACTGTCTCTAACGCATACGGGTCACACTCGACAAGATGGAGCCGCCGGGAGGCATCCCTCCGACGCGTACAACGGCCCTATAACCCCCAACGGGTGAAATAGCTCCCAAAGAAGTCACAAAACATGGAAGTTGTCCTATTCTAACACCATCAGCACCCCATCTTCATCTTCTCACATCCCTAACCCAAGCTCAAACCGACAAGAAAAAGAAAAAGTTATTGCAAGACACACGACTCACAACGGCATACCGACAGTGATTTTCAAAGCTAAGGATTACTATGGCATAATGGAAGATTCTTGTAAGTATACTATTGTTGGTAGATTCCTTAGACCACGCCCCCAAATTGACCGAATTAGGTCAAGATATAGGGAAATTATTCCCTTAAAGGGGATGGTCCGAATTGGGGTCTATGATAATCATAATGTCTTTATTGATCTCTTTAATTAAGATGACTGGAAAGCAGTATGGTTTCGAAGGGTTATCGAAATATATGGAATGCAAATGTGGCTACAAAAGTGGTCGCCGGATTTCAAGCCGGAGGAGGATTTACCAGTCGCTCCATCCTGGGTTCTCCTGTCCGCCTTACCATTTCATATGCATGATTGGCACTACATTAAGCAACTTTTGAGCTCTGTTGGTACTCCACTTGCCCTAGACGCTGCTACATTAGGAAGAACTAGGCCAAGCATGGTCAAAATTAGAGTGGAGGTCGATTTGTTCAAGCCGCTACCACAGAGTGTATTTGTGGGACAGGAATTTGACGAATCGCCGCTAAAAGGTTATACCCAAAATTAGAATATGAAGGTGTGCCGGAGTATTGTAAACATTGTCGGAAACTAGGTCACTACATAGTTAATTATAGGGCTCTAGAGAAGAAAAAGGCTGCTCAAGAGAGGGAGGAAGGCGAAGGTGACGAGAGTACCAAAAATGAGGAGGATGCACAATCTATGAACAAAATGACCAGCAAAAACAGTGAAGGCAGAGAGGAAACAATTCACGCAGACTCTGATAATGTCGACACAAGAAAAAAGCAGCAGGAAGATGGCCTAGATGATAAGAAGACCATTAAAAACAAGGAGGAGAAAAGTATGAAGAAGAAAACAAAAAAGAATAAAGACAAAAAGATGCCAAAGAAGAAAAGTAAAGTCAAGTTCAAACATGCCCAAGACAATAGCAAGAAGAATTCTATATCTATATCGGCAAGTAAACAAAATGATCAATCCTTAGAAGAAATCAGGGATACTATTCAGGTTCAAGAAAATCCAAAAGTCCCAGATGTACAGAATGAAGGGGAGAAGAATACTCCTAGTGAAATTGATACAATGGAAGGGCATAGAGGAATAAGGCTATTAATAAACTAATAGAGGAGGGTAAACAGTTCTCACACGATAGGGAAACTATCAGGAAGGATGAAGGAAAGATAGACAAGAATAACAATTTGGTGCACTGTGACTCAAACAGCTCTACTGTTCCATCGATAATAAGAAATCTACCAGTCATAAACTTGGTAGTAGACTTGAAAGACAAATAATGGGAACATGAGGCTAACGAGCGCAGTACCAACAGAATCGACATGAATTATAAAAGGGTAGTGATACTGAGAATGAAGACTTGATGAGGTCTCGAAAAGTCAGAGAGATGAGAATCTAAATCCTAGTAGAAGAGGGAGAAGTGAAACACTAAAAAGCAACAAAAATCAAAGAATCAGAGACTATCCGTCCCAGAAGAGGATACAAAAAGAGGTTAACACCCCAATTTGTTCTTATGATTAGTGCAATCTTTTGGAACATAAGGGGAATGAGATCCAAAAAAGCCATTCACAGGCTTAAAAAACTTATCGACATCAACAACACTCAATTCGTAGCTATCTTTGAACCTTTTATCTCGAAGGAGAATGTAGATGGCTCAGAAATTTTTTAGGTTTTCAGTTCTGTCACTCAAATGGTAACAGTCAAATTTGGTGCTTTTGGAACTCTTTCAACAACAACAACAATCAGATCTTCTCAGAAAGAAATCAACATGTTACTATCAAGTTGGAGAAGGCCATTAGCAATCAAGACATTCTTATAACGGCTATTTATGCTAAGTGCAAAACAGTTGAAAGAAGAGAGCTTTGGTCGTCTTTGCAATAGGATAGTGCTAACGTGAATGACCCTTGGTGTATCGAGGGTGATTTCAATGTGTTCCTCGACCCTAATGAAAAATTAGGGGGTAAACCTCATAGAATGTACAAAATCACCGATTTCCAGAATTTTATGGATAATTGTGGAGTTACGGATATTCGTTACTCTGGGTCGAAATTCACCTGGTGCAACAACAGGAGACCAAGGAACAAGATTTGGAAGAGATTGGATAGAGTCTTTGTGAACGACATGTGGGACACTCTGTTCTAGAGATGTTCTATTAGACATATGGCAAGAACCAGTTCTGATCATAGACCTCTTCTCATGAAGAACTTATCCTCTAAACAAATGTATAAGATACTTCAGATTCCTCAACTGCTGGACAGGTTTGTCTGGTTTTTTCAATATTGTCGAGGATAGTTGGAGTGCCAATGTTAAAGGTAATCCTTTGTGGGTGTTGCAAACTAAATTGAAGGCTCTCAGTAAAAGGTTAACTCAATGGTCAAGGGAAGACATCGGGGATATTCATGATGTTGTTAACAATTGGGAAGAGAAACTTCAATTCTTAGAAGAGAAGGACATTGCGGATAACACTGAAATGAGTAGAGAAGAATTCAATAGGGCCCATGCGGAATATATTAGATGGCTTAGCATTCAAGAATCCCTTCTTAAACAGAAGTCGAGAATTAAATGGTTTGAAGATGGTGACAGAAATACCAGGTATTTTCATTGCATGCTCAGGGGAAAAAGAAGGAAGCAACAGGTAAACAGAATCAAAAATCACAAGGGTAAGTGGATTATGGGGGATGAGAAAATCCCTAAAGCAACAATCAGACACTTCAAGGCACAATTCAATCTTCCAAAGCCAAATTTCAATCCTAAAATTTTGGAATGTATCCAGAAATGCATAACGGAGCAGGATAACGCTAATCTTAACCAGATGCCTAATGAAGAGGAAATAAAAAATGTTGTTATGAGCCTTAGTGTTGAGAGAACTGCTGGTCCAGACGGATATAATGGAGCGTTCTATCACAGTTGCTGGGAAATCATCAGAAAGGATGTTGTTGCTTTTGTCATAGAGGTATTCAAAGGAAAAGGTCTGACTAAATTCTTGTCCCATACTTGCTTAATTTTGATTCAAAAATTGATTCTCCCCCTAGTTTCTCAGATTATAGACCAATTAGTTTATCTAACTTCTCTAACAAAATCATTTCAAAAATTCTTTCCTTAAGACTTAACCTCTTTTTGCATAAATTAGTTTTTCCTAATCAAAGTGACTTTGTGAAGGATAGGCTAATCTATGAAAATGTGTTATTAGCTCAAAAAATTATTTACAACATTTCCAATAAGAACAAGGGAGGGAATGTTGTCATTAAGCTAGATATGGATAAAGCCTATGACAGAATGTCATGGACTTTTATCCTCTCAGTGTTAAGAAAATTTGGGTTCTCTAATCAGTGGACATACATGATTCATAACTTAATTTTGAATGTGTGGTATTCAGTCATTATTAATGGGTCTAGTCATGGTTTTTTCTCATCATCCCAAAGCCTTAAACAAGGTGATCCCCTCTCCCCCTCCTTGTTTATTATACCTGCTGAAGTTCTTTCCAGGTCTCTTAATAACTTGTACAATCACTCTGATTTTGTTCCTTTCTCTATGCATGATAAGGTCCCAAAAGTTAATCACTTAACTTATTCAGATGATATTATTATTTTATGTAGCGGTAATTCTAAATCTATTAAACTTGTTTTGAAGAAAATTAGTAACTATGAGGAAAGTTATGGTTAGCTAGTTAATAGAGACAAGAGTTTTTTCTTCACTGCTCCTAAGACTGCTGCTAACAGGATTAATAGAATTAGGAAGTGCTCTGGCTTTATGGATAAAAACTTCCCTCTCACTTACCTTGGCTGCCCGCTCTATGTGGGTAGGAAAAAGGTTGAATACTTTGCCACTTTAATTAGTAAAATTGTGAAAAAACTCAATGGTTGGCAGGGAAAACTCTTATCTTATGGTGGTAAGTATGTGTTGATAAAAAGTGTCCTTCAATCGCTGCCTATTTATACTCTATCTGCTATGCCCCCCCCCCCCAAAAGCTACTTTTAAATTAATTAAAAAATATTTTGCTAATTTCTTTTGGGGTACTTCATCTGAGCATAAGAGGTATCATTGGAGCTCCTGGAATAACATTTTTGTGCCTACGGATGAGGGGGGCAATTGGTGTGCGTAGGTTGGAAGATATCAGTGATATGTTGGCCATAAAGAGATGGTGGAGGATTATGTCCACATCATCTCTTCGGGCAACATATGTTAAGAGCAAATATTGTATTAGATCTCACTTGGTCTCGAAACAATGGGCTGCTGGTAACTCTCATGCCTGGAACATGTCTCTCATGCCTGGAAACATGTTCTTAAGATTAGAAACACGGCTGAAAATCACATGATCTGGCATATTAACTCTGGTTCTAGTAGCTTCTGGTGGGATAATTGGACCTTAAAAGGTCACCTTGCGGGTCTAGTTAATGACACGAGAAAGAGTCATAAAACTTTGGTAAATGAATTCATCTCAGAAGGTAGGTGGGATGTCAATAAGCTGAATGATGTACTTCCTAAACATCTGATCAATCATATCATTAGCATTGACATTGGAAGACAAGACAAAGATGATAAAATCTACTGGGATCTTACGGAGAACGGCAAATATTCCAACAAGACAGCTTGGCATCTGGTAAGAAATTCTAGACCTAAACATCAACTCATGGGTAAGTTATGGAATCCTAATGTTCCTTTAACATGTCATTTTTGGTTTGGAGGCTTTGGAATGGAAAGCTCCCCTTTGATGAAGTTATTTCTAGGTTTGGGAGACAAATTATTTCTAGGTGTAACTGCTGTGAGAACCCTATCTACGAAAAGATGCACCATGTTTTTGTTGAAGGACATACAACCAGTTAAGCTTGGAAACTGTTTGACTCTTAACTTGGCATTAGCTATCACCCCCACCCTATTAGAAATATCTTAAATAATTGGTGGAATACTAGATTTGTAAATATTGTTCATAAACAGGTTTTAAATATTACCCCCGTTATTATATGTTGGGTTCTGTGGAAAGAATATTGTGCTTGTAGGTATGGTGAACAGAAAAATTTTAACTTATATAAGTTGCAGCAACAAATCAGTTGGAATGTGAAAGCTGCTCTCCACAAAGTATATCCAAAGTGTGACTTCCAAATGCCATGGAACAGGCTATGTGACACAGTTGTAAGGTTACACCCCAAGCAAAGTCTTATGGTCGTGCAATGGAAAAAACCCACGACGGGAAGGCTGAAGCTTAACACGGATGGAAGTTTCAACAAGATAGATGGAACCGCTGGTTTGGGAGGTTTTTTAAGAAATGACAGTGGTGAATTATCATGGCCTATTCAGTCCCTTATAGATGCAGCAAACATAACACTGGAAGCAAATGCAGCTTTTTTTGGCATCTCATGGTGTATTGAGAATGGCTATACTGATTTCACTGTAGAATTGGACTCCCTAATTCTTGCTGATTTTCTAAAGGGGGAGACAGAGAGCAACTACAAAATGGCTATGATCATAGAGAAAATAGCTCAATTGAGGCGTACTTCTAATATTGATAATCTCCATTGCTATAGAGAAGCTAACCAACTAGCAGACATTTTGGTAAAAATGGCGTCATGCGTTCCTCTTTTCTGGGCAGCAACTCCGCAAAGAATCCAAAGGCCCATTTCACTTGGACAAAATCCAAATTCCAAGAATTAGAATTAAATATGACAAGGCCAATTTTTATTTGTAAACTAGGAGCTTTTGTTTGTGGCAGGTGAATCTAGTTTTTGCCATCACCTTGCTACCTCTGTTAGTTTGAAAGGGTAATCTTTACCCTTGTATTGTATCATTGACAATATCTTTTGAATTAATACAACACTCCCAACCTATGGGAAATTATATATAAAAAAAATAAAGTGTGCCATACCTGAGGTGCTCTTTCTATCCACTAGAAAACTTGCATAGTCAGCATCAACATATATCACAAGGTTAAAGTTACTACCTTTTGGATACTAAAGACTGAGATCAATGGTGCCTTTTAGGTATCTCAAGATTCTCTTTACAATAGTTAAGTGGGATTCCTTTGGATTAGCCTGAAATCTTGCACAAAGTCCTACACTGAAAACAATGTCAGGTCTACTAGTAATGAGATACAACAAAGAACCAATAATTCCCCTATACAAATTATGATCAACAGATGAACCAAGTTCATATATATCCAATTTTGTGGTTGTTGCAATAGTAGTGTCAATTTCTTTGGAATCTTCCATTTTAAACCTTTTAAGCAACTATTTTACATACTTTTGTTGATGGATCATAGTTCCATTTGAATTTTATTTAATTTGTAAGCCTAAAAAGAAATTAAGCTCACTCATCATGCTCATTTCAAATTCACTCCCCATTAGTTTAGCAAATTCTTTACTTAGCTTATCATTAGTTTCTCCAAAGATTATATCATCTATATATATCTGAACTACCAAGAGATCTTTACCTTTTTCTTTCAAGAACAGAGCACTATCAATTTTACCTCTCTTGTAGTCATGCTCAAGCAAAAATTTTGATAACCTTTTATACCATGCTCTTGGAGCTTGCTTGAGTCCATACAGTGCTTTGTCAAGTTTGTACACATGATCAGGATTCTCCTTGTCCTCAAACCCCGGAGGTTGCTTGACAAACACTTCTTCCTTTAGATAGCCATTTAGGAAGGAACTCTTGACATCCATCTGGTGAAGGGTGAATTAAATGTAAGCAGCAAAGGCTATGATGAGACTTATTGCTTCCAGCCTTGCCACTGGAGCAAAAGTTTCATCATAGTCTATGCCTTCTTTCTGACTATATCCTTGAACCACCAATCTTGCCTTGTTCCTAGTAACTGTTCCATCTTCATCAAGTTTGTTTCTGAAGACCCACTTACTGCCAATTATTGATCTATCCAAGGGACTTGGTACCATATGCCAAACTTGACTCCTTTCAAATTGGTTGAGTTCATCTTGCATTGCGTTTACCCAGTCTGCATCCTGCAGAGCCTCATCAACATTTTTAGGTTCAATAATAGATAAGAAAGCATAAAAATGCAAAGATTCTTTAAAGAAGATATGGTTTTGATTCCAGAGGTTGGATGAGTGATAATGTTCTCAATAGGGTGAGAACTAGTTTGGGTCCCTTTCTATAAGCAAAAGGATTAATTAAATTCCTTTTAGCCCAACTTGGCAACCAACTCTTCCCTTGAACAAAACTTTTGTTCTTTTGACAGGCATTTCTTTTGCATTACATTCACTTGTATAGTGACCAGTCTTACCACAGTGGGTACAAATTTTGTTCTCAGGAAGAGTGAGGTACTTTATTTTAGGATCCCACTTAGGCAGCTGATTCCCAAAGCCAAGTCCTCTTCTATTGATACTATGATTTTCCTGTAGCCATGTCAAAGAATCGGAGGATTTGTTCCATTTAGAAGTTCTATCTAGTTCATGCTTCACCTTGCCTAGTTCCTCCTTCATCACTCTTACATGTTCATCATTCCTATACAGTTCATCTTTTAGCTCACCCACATTTTCTTCTAAGGTGAGTTGTGAGCTGTCAGCTAT
This sequence comes from Nicotiana paniculata, assembly GCA_005239505.1. NCBI lineage: Eukaryota > Viridiplantae > Streptophyta > Magnoliopsida > Solanales > Solanaceae > Nicotiana > Nicotiana paniculata. The sequence goes on from ML335862.1 coordinate 18,505, forward strand.
CTTCTTACTGGTTCCTAGATTCATTTTTAGGTTTTCGGATTTTAACTCTAGGACATTAGCTTCAAATGTATGAACCTGTTTCTTCAAAGCAGTATTTTCACTCATAGTCTCACTAACTCTGAGTTATAGGTTCTTACACTTTGCCTTTAAAATTACACAATCCTTAGACAAATGTTCCTTTTCTTTATTTATTACCTTAGATTCATCAATAAAACCTGGTAGCAATTTAGAGAGTTTTTCTTTAGACAAAAACTTAATCTTGTCTTTGAGATGAATTATACTTACCTCAGATTCCTCATCTGATTCGACAACTTCCATAAGTGCTTGTTCATCTCCATCTTAATCATCTGATTCCTCATCTGAACTTTCTCCCCAAGAAGCAACCATACCCTTTGTTGATCCTTTGTTCTTCTTGGGATGAACATGTTCCTTCGTTCAAATCTTTTCTTCTTCCATTCAATTTCGCATTGAGGACAGTTCTTGATGTGATGATCAGTCTTCCCATACTTGTAACATCCCTCATTAGTAGTTTTTTCAGGTACCCTTGTCTTGTTGTAATTTCCACCTCTTGAGGAACCCTTTCCTCTCATACGATATTTCGTGAAATCCTTGGTGATCATAGCCATTTCATCTTCCTCCAGATTAGCTCCTTCAGTGATTCTGAGTGACAAACTCCTTTCCTTCTTAGGAGCATCCATCTTCATGGTCTGCATTCTAAGTTCATAGGCAGTGAGATTTCCAATCAGCTCATCCAGTTTAAGAGTTGCAATGTTCTTAGATTCCTGAATTGTAGTGATCTTGCTTTCCCAAGAAACTGGAAATACCCTTGTCAGAATCTTCTCAACTTTGTCTTCTTCAAGAAGAGTCCAAGAGATTTCAGTTCATTATTCAGTGTAGTAAACCTTGTATACATCTCTTAAACTGTCTCTCCTTCCTTCATAGAGAAATTCTCATATTGAGAATATAGTAGAGTACCTATGGACCTCTTCACTTGAGCAATTCCTTCATGAGCTACTTGAAAAGTGTCCTAAATTTCTTTGGCGGTGGTACAACTTTGAATTCTGATGTACTCGCCTGGACAAGTCCACACACAAGCCACTTCTTGGCCTTAGCATTCTTTTCCCACTTTCTCAGATCCTCAGCAGTGCAGTCAACTCTTGTCTTTGGCATATCTACTTCTTCAGCATTATTCTTCATGGTGGCTAAGGGACCATCAGTAACAATGTCCCATAGCTCGTAATATTCTCCAATTATATGGTCTCTCATCCTGTTCTTCCACCAGGAGTACTACTAGTCATTGAAGAGTGGAGGCCTAGCAGTTGATTGTCCTTCCCAGTTTCCAGGTGGTGCACTCATCTTGATCTTCTCCTAAGGTATTAGCCTCTTCAAGGATAACCTCCTCTGATACCAATTGATGTTTTATATGTCAATACCACACAAGAAGGAGGGGGGTGATTTGTGTGGTGTTTGATTTTTGTGTGCACTTGTTATAGAAGTACCAGGTTCTTCTATGTGTTCCAACTCCTACTGTTTGCGGAATAATAAATACAGAAAATAAAGAACACAGATATTTTTACGTGGAAAACACCTGGCTCAAAAGGTGAAAAAAATATGATCTACTTCCCAGTAGGATTTTTCCAAAACTCTTTACTAAATCAGTGAGCCAAAACAGCATTTACAAAAACTCTTTTGTAAACCTAGGATTACCTCTAATCCTTTGTAGCAAACTAGCCTCTAGCTATTTGCGACAAACTCCAAGTTAGCTATAACTTGAAACACACAGTACCTATTACATATGCTTCTAGATAAAGCCGAAAAGGTACAAGTTAGAATCACCTACTACAAATAAATTTTACTAAAAGACAACAGTTGGAACTGGTTCTTCTAGCTGGTTCAAGTAGCTTCAGATTCGCACACTCAAATCTCACACGAACTGCTTGCAAAATTGCCTCGTTAATTTTGCTCTCAATTCTTGCTTAAATTTTGCGTTTGTGTATACCTGTACAATAAGAACAATCTGCAATCTATAAAATTAGTAGATAAGGAATTAACTAGAGTTCTAATGCTACTCTTCCTTGGTGGAAGAGTTCTAGTTAATCTCTACTCCTCAAATCCTTCCTTATCTTTGATTCTGTTCTTAATGAATAAGGAGTACTTCTACTTATCATTTTGCAATCTTTTCGATCAGGAGATATCTCTTATTTTACTATATTTCGTTTATTTCCTACACGTGCACCTCACGTGCCTGTGACGTTGCTCGTGTTTATGTCTGCCAGTGATGGACCTGGTTCATATCTGAGTTCCTTTGTCAATCTTCAAAACTATTCCTTTTCTTGGGCCAACANGGTATGGAGATTGAGATTGAGATAGTGGTAGTGTGTTGAGTTCCGTGGGCTTAGCTAGTATTTTTAGGATATCATTACTTATAGGAGGTGATGATGGGCTAGCCTTAGAAGAGTGGGAATGATTGTGAGTTAGCTTGTGGTTAGTTGATGAAGGAGGTGAGATTGACGTGGAATGGTTAGGAGATGGATTAGTGGCAATTACAGTACTATTCATATAGGAAACGTGTTGGTTGAGGAGTTGAGTGGGTTGAAATGTGGCTTGGGTTATGGACGGGTTGGCCAAGGTAGCTTGAGGGTTATGGTCTCGGGCCTTGGGAAATTGTTGTACTGTTGGGCCTGCATGGATCAATTCAGTAGCTAGATTTTGATAATTAGCAGAGTCCAAATTTGCTTCAATATTTTCTAGTGAATTAAACTTATTAGTTTTAATGAGACCTTGAGGGTCATATTTGAAAAAACGTGATTCTAGGTTATTAGGTTTAAGAGTAACAAGTCGGTGGGCGTACCTGTGGGTCCTTCTATGTGCGCAGTCTTACCTTGTTGTGAAGTATGTGGGCCTCGTCGTGTCTGCGGTTGCAAGGATTGGATGGTGGCATGTGTTGAGTTTGTATCCAATCGTTGTTTCCCTTGCCTTCATGTGAAAGTTACAGTTTTCCATTCGGATTCAATGGGAGTTGCTTCTAATGGCTTTTTGGATGTGTCTTTGTAGGGTGGTATTTCGGTGGCAAAGGGGGGGGGGGGGTAAGCAAAAGAACAGTTTCTTGTGGTGTAGCCTAAACGTCCACGTTGGATATATAGCATATTAATGCCTTCATACAAGATTTGTTGTTTATGGGTGCCGATTTATACATGGGACGTAAGAGGTTGTTCAATAGGTACTTCTACACAAATTCGTGCATAATGGCCCCTAGTAGTATATGAGGTACATGCATCCACCTTAATTTGCCGATTTTGCTACAACTTTACTAAGGATGTCGATATCGTAGAACTCAATGTGCAACTCAGGAAGACAACTCCATATGGCTAAGTAGGTGAATATTAGATGCAATGAACTTAGGTTCCCATTGCGCACCGATAAAAAATGGCTTAGGACAAACTATGGTCCCTCATGCAAAACTTTAGTCATATTTTCTTCTTTTTGATATTTGATAAGAAAGAAATCATTACCCAAATTTATAAAGGCTAATTTTTCTGTGGTATCCATAACATTATGAGCTTTTGTTGGAGAGTTAAATGGCCAATTTTTCGTCCAAAGACTTTTACTATAAGTGAGTATTGCCAAAGGGAATAAAGTCTTGATTTATCTGCTGCTAGCTAATACTTAACATTAAAGAAACTTTTCAACTAGAATATTATGCCAACTAGTGTTTGAAATTATTTTATTTTTAATTTCTCTATGTCGGTTAGGTTAACTCAAATTATTTAGAAAATATTCCACCCCCCCCCCCCTCTCCCAGGAAAAAAACAATGCAAATGGGCCCCACAACCAAAACCTTTAAAAGCCAATGTTACCACTCTTTGCCCCAAAAAACAAACCTCTGAATTTCAAATCCCTCTTTCTTTCTTCTCAATCCACTGCCCCTTTTCAAGATTTTGTCTTTTTTCCCCTTATATTCACACCCCTTATTAGCGTCTCTTAATTACTTTACAACAGGTGCCTTCTTTTTCTATATTTGTAGATGAATCAAGAATCGATTATGCTGCTAATACTGGTTTTATTATATTGTTATTTTCTATTTATGGGATTTTTTTATTCAAATATTGTCTTCTGGGTATATGAATTCTATATTTTTCGTGGACTTTTATAGATACTTATATGGGTTTCTTGAAGTTTTTTTTAAGGTTTATTTGATTTTCTTTATTGTGTTTTTAAGGTTTATTAGCTTGTGTGTTGCTGTAGATTTTATTACTACTACATGTCAGGTGTAATGAGGTTTTCATTAATTTGAGACACAAACAGAGTTTTTTGTTTGAGACCCTTTTGCTTATTTGGGGAAGTATTAAGGGACTGTTTGGTTACATCTTTTAAGTATAAGCCAAAAAAAAAAAAAAAAAAAAAAATCCTGCTGCAAAAATCCTATTGTTTTACACAGTGTTTGGTATGAAGTGCAAAACTCTGCATTACATGTTAATCTCCTTATTTACAATGTTTGGTTTCCGGTACTAGAATTAACTTAAGTTATGTGAATTTTAATACCTGAAACCAAACACTGTATAACTAATGCGCAGTGGTATGAAAGACGCGCGCTAAAGCCTTGAAGAAGGCTCAAAACATGTTGAGCACTTTGCGTCGCTTAGCGGGCGCTTCGGTGTTGTCATTAAGGCTTTATGGCATATTTTTCCTTGTCAATGAGCGTAATCCCGAAGAGGCGACAATAAATAACTGATATTTCACTTTATCGTAAATTTTCTTCAATTTCTTTATCCATATATTTGGTATTCATCCTTATAGATATTAGTCTTGGACTACACGTATATATTTGTAGTTTTTCTCTATTTGTACCTTTCTTTAATAAAGTCCACACTTTATTTGTGCTTTGCGCTTAAAGCCCTACCAAACCTTAGAGTTTTTTTGCGCTTTTCGCCTTTGATAACACTAATGTGGATATAAGTTATAGGGGAACCTATGTATTATTTTATATGGAATAGAAGGTTGAATAAGCAATATGTGTATAAGACGCAATCCCTAAAAAACAATCCTATTGTATAACAATCCTCGTATTGTTAATCTCCTTACAAACAATCCCTCTATAACTAACCCATCAACCAAACGACCGGTAAGTGTAGTAAACTGAGACTAGGATTAATTGGTGGATATTGTTAATAGATATTGCTGGGCAGGTTCTATTTAATTCTCATATGTTTTTATGGTGACTGTTTTAGTTATTTCTGTCAGTTTTAGGTGTAATAAGCTTGGAATAGGATTTATTGGTGGATATAGTTAATGGAGACAGGTCCTTTTGCGCCTTTTGGTTATTTATGGTAGTTTAATTCATTAATTTGGTAGAAGTATTATCAGTTGATAAAGTTAATAGAGAAAAGAATTTACTGTCTGTTAGACAACTTTTTAGTACTAAATGTATCTTATAATCTACGTATGGACGCTTTGCAGTGTGAATAACGTGCATATGTTATAGATGCTATCTTGGTTTTGCATTTCAGCAGATGTGACCTTTTGTTGTGGTTATTGCAGTAGCACAATAAATGGAGGGCCTTTGTTGCTGAGGAGATTTGTGGCTTTACATTAGCTTCTTCGTTGAACAAAGCTTATTTCAAGTTCACCTGATCATCAAATATGGCTGGTGGCCCTTTAGGTCGGAAATGTAAAACGAACGGCCCCATCTGTAGTAAAGTTGAGGAAAAGCAGTTAGAAGCCCCAGTTCCGACTTCAGTGTCATCTGTTCGGAGATCTCCTGTTTTATCAAGCAAGAAGGACACCACCCAAACTTTAAAGAAGAATTCATCACTTGCTTTTAGCACAAAAGTTTTGTGTGGAAAAGAAACAGAAAGTACACGGGAGTTGAGGAGCGCTGGGACAAGGAATAGAAGTTCATTTTCCGCACCTACAATTAGTTCTTCTGGAAAAACTAATACAGAAAAGCAAAACGGTAACAGTAAACTTTCTTTCCTTTCATGTCCTCCTTTTGATGAAGAACAATATACTTTGATAAAGCATGTCTATTTCACTATAGACTATTTAGTAGCTCTAGTCAAGCATGATTTTTTGTTTTTTGAAGTTGCTTGTTTATTCGTTACCGCATGAAAGCATTACTGCTTAACCTTAGATAGATGTCATTTTCTCCTTTTTTTTTTCTAATTAATTCTGTGTGCAGTTCACTAAGTTACATGAATACATTATCCGTTGAATTCAGCTGAAATTTTATACCATCAGATTAGGTGTTATTGCCATTTCATGTTGCATCTCACTTAGGTTCAAAACAAGAAAAGGCAAGACATGAATACATCATGCCTTCTGCCAATCATATGCTTGCTACAGTTTAGCTTTATCATTTTTCAAGGATATCAAGATACCATTTTTAATGTAGATGTGGTAGTTATTGTCATCTGAACTAGTGTGTAAAAGATCTTATGGAAGTGAACAAAAATATTAATTCCAATATTAGCAAAAGAAGATTCTGAGGAACTCTTTAGTCCAAACTCCAACGGCCAATTTCTTTATCCGATCTTTGTCAATTATAATAAGATTTTCAAATGGTCGAGGATAATCTAAATCTGGTTGGATATGCTTTCACGTTTTCCTCATGGTTTTGTAGCTTGTATCTTCAGTATCTTTTTTTTTTTTTAAATTTTTCACGGCCATGTAGTGAGCAGCCAACTAGATTAGGGAAAAGACATATACTCGTTTTTGGTATAAGACAAGCCAGTTAGATTACATTGTAACTTGTGAGCATCTCCATGTAAAATGACACCTAATGAATAATTTCCCCCATTTTATTTTGGTGCCTGCAAGTTAAATAAGATTAATGCTCTTGCTCTCGTTTCTCTCCCTCCCCTAACATGCATATATAGAAAAGAGCTTGTACTCAGTGCCTGTCTCTTACCTATTAATAAGGGGAGACAATATCTTTGATTGTGAGACCAATGCTATTTCAGATTGCTTTACTGATATGGAACGGGAGCTTACTTTCATGATAAAGAGAGGCATTCCTATAATTCCTTCTGTCTTGATCTAAGTTGCTCGGACTCGGGTGCGGGTATCCGATACGGGGACGGACCCAAGCATCGGATTCGGCAAAATCTAAATTTTAAGATTCGGGGGTACGGATCCGGATATGAATACGGGTGTGGGGATTCGGCTAATACAAATAGAGCTATAAAAATATTGTAAATTTTGAGAGATATTTTGTGAGAAACTTATATGAATATTGTACAACACAATCTTTCATTTTCCAAGATGGACATTATTCTTTCATCGTTCTTTCTGTTTCATTTTTGATTTTGAGAAATTAAAATCTCAATTTTTCTCCGAAATTTGTCGATGGACTCCGGTCAAAGTGTCCGAAGTCAGTTGACCGTATCCGAGACGTATCTCGTCCCGGTATCAGTATCCGTCCAATATCCGGATGGGGACGGCACCAAAATCGAAGAGTCCGCGCAACTTAGGTCTTGATGTATGTTCCGTTTTCATCCCTTGGGTCTCTGACTGAATTGTTCGTGTTAGGCGTCGGCAACTTAGTCAGATATTCTTAATTAATGGAGGGCTACATGAATGATATGGTACTTGAGGTGGCTAAGCAGTATACACATTTTTTTCCATTTGGTTTATAAGTTATCTGGAGTACTTATACTGCTTCTGAGATTTGAAGGTTACTATTAAAACCTATAATAATGCATTAGCACATGTACTTTTTCTGCAATTGAATGTTGGTTATTCCTAAAAGTACCAAGGGCTTACGTAATACTCCCTCAGTTCCAAAAAGGATGATACTTTTCTGATTTCGAGAGTCAAACAAGTTGTTATTTGACTACGGTTTTTTCATATACCTTTTTAAATATTTTGAATTGTTAATTATTGTGCCTTACAGTACTTTTTATGCAGTTTCCAAATGTATAAATTTCTGTTTAAAAAACATAAAGATTCTATGTTTGAATTCATGGTCAAAATTAAGAAATTTGACTCTCAAAATCGTAAAAGTATCATCCTTCTTGGGACGGGAGGAGTAAAATTTTAGTATCAGCATGAAAAGTACTCCTTTCCCTTATTTTAGAGGGTCCATATACTTTTTGTTCCAATTATTGCTTCATGAGATTTCTAACATTGATTACTACTTCTGACAGATCATACAGTCCAAGTCCCGCAAATGAAGACAAGGTTAAAAAAAGGTTCGGATTCAGTAGCAATTAAGACAAGCCAAGTGAAAGATACTCCTGCTCCTGGAAGACCACCCTTGCCTTCTGTAGCTAAGAAAATCAAGAAGATTTCAGCCGCCACGCCTCAAGTCCTACAGGAAATAACGCCAACCCAGACTTCTAGCCATCAATCACAACCAACACCTAGACATACAAAGAGCTCTGAACTTCAGAAAACTTCATCTAAGACCCAGCTTTCACGTCAAAAGACGCAGGGCAAAACTCCTGTCCATCAATCCAAATATCAAAAGGCTCCAACTTCAGATCTTTCGCAAAAAAGGACCCTCAACCAGAATTCGATGGGAAAGACAAGGATCCCTACTTCCATCAGGGAGCCTTTAAGAATTAATGAAGAGCCTATCCACCATATTATATGGGAAGGTATGTCCAAAATTTTATCTATTCATAGTGTTCCAAGACCACTATCTAGGGTAGGAGAGCTGCGCTTTTAAGCAAATGGGATATATAGGCTTACAGAACATAAGCGATCCTGATTTTACTGATTAGTAGATATATAGATTCAGTCTTACTATAAATTTTATGGTGAGTTAATTTGCTTACTTTTTTCCGGAATGTGCACAACGAACGATGATTTCAATGACATAACCTTGCTTGTGCTGCCCTTATCGGGATAAACAGTGTTCTCCAGCATATGCATCTCAGTTTTTTCTGCGTTAGTGCATTGCTAATCAATAATCTGTAAATTGCAGGTCCGGATGAAACATTTGAATCTTCTGGAATCACTTGCCCACTATGTGAAAATGATCTGTCTTACATGCCTGATGAATATGTAGATGAATATTATGATGATGTTGAGCCTTCGGTTCTCCCAAATGTTGCTATTTTGCCGTGTGGTCATTCTTTTCACAGTGTATGCTTGGATGGAATTGCCCCTGAAGAAAACTCAGGTGATCCTCCATGCTATTTTTGTCTCAGTTGCATGTCTTGAGAATTATGAGTCCCATCTCGTTTCTTTCGGATTCTCAAATCAATTTGTTGGGGGCGTTCTTGAAGCGGCTTCAATTAAATTTTGCCACGTGTACAGATCCCTTATGGTCTCCTTCCCTTTCGACTGTGTAGCCGCTTTAACAGATACTACGAGCCCTTTTTCCCACGCATCTAACCAGCTCAGTGGGTTACCGGGTCTATCGAAAACTCTCATTTTATGAAGTGTTGGATGCGTTTGAAAGCTTCGATATGACTTGCAGAATAAAGTCTCTCTTTGATTTCAGCTGCTCATTTTAGTTCAATTTTTTTTGTCAATTTAGAAATAGCAATATATTGAGGATTTTACGTGCTTATTAAAAGTCCTCAGAGCTTCAGTTTTGGCATGGTTTCTTACTTCCTCCATTTCCTATTTATACAAATTAGGAACATGCCTCTTTGAGCAAGTTAACGTCATAGCACTTGACCATAGTTGGTTTTCTGTTGCATGCATTTCTAGATGTTTCATGACGCCAAAATCTGCTATAATATGACTTGAAAATACAGTAGCATAGAGTTTAAAATATTGTGTTGCATAACCTCAAAACACCAAAAAATGAACCTGAAATGCCAAAAAGTAACGTTAGTCATGTGACGCAATTAGTCACTAGGTCGTTTCTTATGGACCTAAAAAATTTCAGATCAATCGGAGTCCGTTAATAAACTTCTACGAAATCAGCATGTGCTAATACACACGAGAAAGTGGATATAATCATAAAGTCGTGTTGCACGATCTCGAAACGCCATAAAATGAACTCGAAAGTCATGGCGAACCAATGAGTATTGGTCATAAGGCCGTTTCCTATGGTACTACAAAATTTCAGGCCAATCAGAGTCCGTAAAAAATATTCTACAAAACCAACATGTATTAATACACACGAAAAAGTAAATATAGTCACAAATTTATATTGCACGACCCCAAAACACCAAAAATAAACCTGAATCGCCAAAAAGTAACATTAGTCATGGCGAAACAATGAATATTGGTCACTGAATCATTTCCCATGGACCCAAGGTATTTCAAACCAATTGGAGTCCGTCAAAAAGATTTTACAAAATCAGCATGTACTAATATACATGAAATGGTAGATATAATCATAAATTCACGTTACATGACCTCGAAACACCATAAAATGAACTCGAAAGTCATGGCGAAGTAATGAGTCAGGGGCGTATCTAGGGGGAGTTCCATGGGCCGAAATTTCAGGCCAATCAGAGTTCATCGAAAAAATTCTACAAAATAAGCGTGTACACACATGAAAAAGTATATACAATCAATAAATTTATGTTGCATGACCATGAAACGCTAGAAAATAAACTCGAAAGTAATAGCGAAGCAATGAGTATTGGTCGCTAGGCCGCGTTACCCAGGAACGGTCATGCAGAAACGATGAGTATTGTTTTTTAGGTCGTCTCTTATAGGCCCATAGAATTTTAGGAGATTCGGAACCTATCGCCCGAATTCATGAAGATGGCGTGGACATTAGCACATGAAAAATATGGGAATCGTCCTCAATTCCTGTTTTATGGCCCTAAAATGTCAAAAAATGAGGAATGATCACGGCGAAACAATAACTATTGTTCCATAGGTCATTTTTTTGGGCCAACAAATCTTTAGGCGATTCCAAGCCCGTCGCTCAAATTCATGAAGATGGAGTGAACATTAGCACACGAAAAATAAATCGTCCTGAAATTCTATTTTTTGGCCTTAAAATGCCAAAAAACGTGGAACAATCATGTCAAATTCATGAGTATTGTTATTAGGTCATTTTCAATGGTCCCAAAAAAATTTAGGCGATTCAGAACTCATCGCCTGTATTCGCGAAGATAATGTGGACATTAGCACACAAAAAAAATCGTCCTAAATTCCTGTTTTATGGCCCTAAATCACGAAAAAATAAGGAACAACCCTGGCTAAGCGAAGACTATTGTTCATCAGGTAGTTTTTGATGGTCCTGCAAAATTTTAGGAGATTCGGAGTCGGTCGCCCGAATTCATGATGATAGCATGGACTATATCACACGAGAATCTGGGAATCGTCCTAAATTTCTGTTTCATGGACCTAAAATGCCAAAAAATGAGGAATGGTCATGGCAAAGCGATGACTATTATTCATTAACTCATTTTTATGGGCCGTCAAAATCTTATGAGATTCAGGGTCGGTCAACCGAATTCATGTAGATGGTGTGGATTATAGCACATGAAATTTTGGGAATAATTTTGAATTCGTGTTTTATGACCCTAAAATATCAAAAAATAAGAAACGATCATGGTGAAGCAATGACTATAGTTTATTAGGTCATTTTTTATGGGTTCACGAAATTTTAGGAGACTTGGAGTCGGTCTCCTGAATTCATGCACGGGGTCGTATCTAGGGGGTTCCATGGGGCACGTGAACCCATGCTCCCCGCCCTAAATCATGTATAGTAATGCTATATTTTTTTTCAATAATATTTAAATATATGTGTGTGCACTCATGCTCAAAATATTATATGATATGATAGTTATTGAGTGTACCTCTCTAGGTGAGGTTGTGAGTTTAAATCTTGTGTCACTCTTGTTACTTTTTCCTTTTTTTTCTAGAAGTAGACGCCCACGGAAGATGGGCGTGTCTGGTGTTATTTTTTGGGTATTAATTTAGTACTTTTTCTTTTTATTTTTATTTTTGGTTTGGTTTATTCTTTCAAAATTTTCACACATTGAAATTCCTATTCTTCTTTTGTCGCTGTAAAATCTTATATGATTAAACAAAATGTGTATATTAAAACTAGAAGCAGTATATGATGTAGCATATAGTCAATGGGTTTAACTTATCTCAATATTTTTGACATGAAAAATAGATATAAATGTAAGAAAATTACTATTTTTTTAACAAATAATAATCTTGAACTTAGAATTCCAAAAGTGAAATGGGTACGCAATTGTAAAAACTAAAGATTGACCCCGTAAAATTTATATTCTGGATCCACCTCTTCTTAATAGTGCATCTATCCTGCCAAAATTCTGGATCCGTCGATGTTTATGTAGATGACGTGGACTATATCACACGAAAATCTAGGAATCATTCTGAATTTATGTTTTATGGCCCTAAAATGTCAAAAAAAAAATGAGGAACGACCATGGAGGAGCGGCGACTATTGTTCATTAGGTCATTTTTTGATTGGCCCGCAGAATTTTAAGAGATTCGGAGCCGGCCGCCCGAATTCATTCAGATGGCGTGGACTATAACACATAAAAATGTGGAAATCGTCCTGAATTCCTATTTTATAGCCCTAAAATGCCAAAAAATGAGAAACGGTCATGGGAAAGTGATGACTACTATTCATTAAGTCATTTTTTATGGGCAAAATTTTAGGAGACTTGGATCTGTTCGCGTGAATTCTTGCAGATGGCGTGGACTATAGTACACGAAAATCTGGGAGTCGTCCTGAATTTCTGATTTATGGCAACGACCATGGCGAAACAATGACTACTATCCATTAGGTCATTTCTTATGAGCCTGCAAAAATTTTAGGACATTCGGAACCGGTTGCTCGAATTCATGCAGATGGAGTGGACTATGACACATAAAATTCTAGGAATCGTCCTAAATTCCTATTTTATGGCCCTAAAATGCCAAAAAATGAGGAATGGTCTTGGGGAAGAAATGACTATTGTTCATTATGTAATTTTTTTCAGAGTTGGTCTCCCGAGTTCATGAAGATGGTGTGGACTATATTACACGAAAATCTGAGAATCGTCATGAGTTCTTGTGTTATGGCCCATGAAACACTAAAAAATGAGGAACGGTCATGGAGAAATGATGAAATTGTTCATAAGGTTGTTTTTGTTGGGCCGAAAATTTTTAGGAGATTCGGGGTCGGTCGGTCAAGTTCATGCAGATGGTGTGAACTATAACACATGAAAATCTGGGAATAATCTTGAATTCCCGTTTTATGAACCTAAAATACCAAAAAACAAGAAACGACCATAGGAAAGCGCTGACTATTATTTATTAGGTCGTTTTTATGGGCCCTCAAAAACTTTTAAGAGATTCGGAGACGGTCGCCTGAATTCATGCAGATGGTGGGATTAGAGCACACGAAAATTTGAGGATCATCCTGAATTCTAGTTTTATGGCCCTAAAATGTCAAAAAATAAGGAAGAATCATGGCGAAGCGATGATTAATTTTCATCAAATCATTTTTGATGGGCCCGCAAAATTTTAGGAGATTCGTAACATGTCACGCAAATTCATACAAGTGGAGTGTACTATAGCATACGATAATCTGAGAATCGTCTTAAATTACTGCTTTATGCCCCTAAAACGCTAAAAACGTGGGACGGTCATGACGAAATGATGACTATGGTTCATTAGGTCATCTTTGATAGGCCCAAAAATTTTAGGAGATTCGGAATTGGTCGCCCCAATTCATGTAGATGGTGTGGACTATAGCACACGAAAGTTTGAGAATCGTCCTAAATTCTTGTGTTATGGCTTAAAACGCCAAAAAATGAAGAATGGTTATGGTGAAGAGATGATTATTATTCATTAGGTTATTTTTTATGGGCCTAAAAAATTTTAGGAGATTTGGAGTCGGTCACCTAATTTCATGTAGATGGCGAGGACTATAGGCACGAAAATTTGGGAATCGTCCTGACTATTTTATGGTTGTAAAACACCAAAAATATTTTAGTCATTTTTGATGGGCGCGCAAAATTTTAGGATATTCGATGTCGATCGCCCAAATTCATGCAGATGGAATAGACTATATCATATGTAAATCTAGGAATCGTCATGAATTACTATTTTATGGCCCTAAAATGCGAAAAACGAGGAACGATCATGGCGAACCAAAGACTATTGTTCATCAAGTCCTTTTTTTAATGGACCCGCTAAATTTTAGGATATTCGGATGCGGTCGCCCGAATTCTGATGGTCTGGAATATAACACACGAAAATTTGGGAATCGTCTTAAATTCCCATTTTATGGCCCTAAGACGCCAAAAAATAAGGAATAATCATGGTCAAGCGATGACTATTGTTCATTAGATCATTTTTGATTGACCCGCAAAATTTTAGGAGATTCGGAGTTGGCCGATTAAATTCATACAGATGGGGTGGACTATAGCACAAGAAAATCTGGGAATTGTCTTGAATTCCTATGTTATGGCTATAAAACGGGAAACGCTCTTGGAAAATCGATGAGTATTTTTCATTAGGTCATTTTTTTATGGGCCCGCAAATATTAGGAGATTCGGGGCCGGTCGCCCTAATTCATGCAGATAACGTTTACTATAACATACAAATATGTGGGAATCGTATTAAATTCCTATTTTATTGCCCTAGAATGCCAAAAAATGAGAAACGGTCATGGCGGAGCAATGACTATTTTTCATTAGATCATTTTTATCGGCCCTTAAAATTTTAGGAGATTTGACCGTCACCTGAATTCATGCAGATGACGTGGACTATAGCACACGAAAATGTGGGAATCGTCACTAATTCCTATTTTATGGCCCTAAAATGTCAAAAATGAAGAACAAACATGACAAAGAGGTAATTTTTGCTCATAAGGTCATTTTTATGGGCCCGCAATATAATAGGAGATAAGGAGTCGATCGCACGAATTCATGCAGTTGGCCTGGACAACACACGAAAATTTGGGAATTATTCTAAATACCTATTTTATTACCGTAAAAAGCCCAAAAAAATAAGGAACAGTCACGACAAAGCGATGTGTAACGACCCGACCGATCGTTCCGAGAGTTTAGCCCATTTTTCTCATTTCTATTTCATTGTTTGTGGGGTTTATCTCTTTTGTGTTATGTTGGGTTGGTTGGCTCGGGTTCAGAGTGATTGTGGAAAGGAATGAGATACTTAGTCTCTTAACTTGATTCAATAGTTGAAAAAGTCAACCGGAAGTTGACTTATAGGTATATGATCTCGGAATATGATTTTATGGTTCGGATGGATTCGTTAGGTGATTTGGGACTTAGGAGTGTGTTCGGAATATTAGTCGGAGGTCCGTGGTAGAATTAGGCTTAAATTGGCGAAATAGGATTTTTGGCGATTTCTGGTCGGCAGTGAAAACAAATTAGATGTAGGGGTCGGAATAGAATTTCAGAAGTTGGATCATATTCGTAGTGTCATTTGGGATGTGTGTGCAAAATTTCAGGTCATTCGGATGAGTTTTGGTTGGTTTCGGCATCGTTGGCGAGTTTCGGAAAGTTTAGAAATCCTTAGGCTTGAATTATGGATTTATTCAGTGTTTTGATATTGTTTCGGGTGTTCCAAGGGTTCGACTTAGTTCGTGTGTTGATATATGACGTGGTGGTATATTTGGTTGAGGCCCCGAGGGCCTCGGGCGTGTTTCGGATGGAATTTGGGAAGTTGAAGTGCTGAAAAATAATGTTGGTGTGATTCTTCTGGTGTGTCCGCACCTGCGGATGGGGAGCCGCAAGTGCAATGATCGCAGGTGCGGAGTGTGCATCGCAGAAGCGGAAGTGGAGGTCTGGGCAGTTAGCGCAGGTGCGGAAGGTTGGTCGCACCTGCGAGACCGCATGTGCGAGTAGTGGGCCGCAGATGCGAAGGGGGCGTGTAAGTGATTTTTTGCAGGTGCGCACCTGGGACCGCAGGTGCGAGTCCGCAGGTGCGAGAAATGTTCCGTAGGTGCAGTGGTAACTGGGCAGAAAGTATAAATGGATGCCTTCGCGAATTTTCTTATATTTCACCATTTTTTGAAGACGGGTTTGGAGCTTTTTGAGGGATTTTGAAGAGGGATTCAAGGGAAACACATTGAGGTAACGTTTTTGAACCTAATACTCAATTCTATGTTGGTATTTGACTGATTAATCATGAAATTTGTGGGATTTAATGGTGTAATTTGAGGGATTAGAGCTTGGAAATTAGAGACTTTTATTTATGGATTTGAGGGGCCATTTGTTGTCGGATTTTGATATATTTGGTATGTATGAACTCGTGAGAGAGTAAGGATTATAGTTTTGAGATTTTTTACCAGATTCCAAGATGTGGGCCTGGGGGCCGGGTTTGGCCGAATTCGGGATTTGTGATGTAATTTGATAATTTTGATGTGGGCTTCGCTCCTTTAGCATATACTAATGATATAGTACTTATTTTGGTTTGATTCGGGGCGATTTGTGGCCGAGTCGAGCAGCAAGGGCATTGCGGAGTAGAGTTTTGGCTTGATTGAGGTAGTAACGCTTCCAATCTTGATTCTGAGGGTTCGAAACCCCGAGCTACGTGTTACGTGGTTAGAATTAGGTGACGCACATGCCAAGTGACAGGCGTGCGAGTGTGCACTGTGTGATTCGTGACCTGGTTCATTCCATGGTACCGTTTATTGGTTCTCTCTTGTTGATATATGTGCTTCTGTCAATGTGACTGATGTGAACATTATGGAAATCACGCTAAATACTTTGTTAAGGCTTCACGCCGATACTGTTGAGACCCGAGTGGTCGTCTTAAATGTGAACATACTAGAAATTATGCTAGATATTATGTAAGGCTTCAAGCCGATGTTGTTGGGACCCGAATGGTCGCTTATTGCTGTCATCTCATGTGTTTCATTGATATTATATTCTCAATCCTGTCATTTCATACCATATCATGTCTCAGTCTCGGTAATTGTTGATTTTGCATATTTTATCATTTATTCGGGCTAGTTCATGCATTGTGAGCCCATGTGAGCGAGACTGGAGAGTGATGACTGAGTGAGGCCGAGAGCCTGATATTGAGTGAAAGATATGGATCGGGCTGCACGCTGCAATGATATATATATTGGATCGGGCTGCACGCCGCAGCGATATATTTATTGGATCGGGCTGCACGCCGCAACGATATAGCGCTTAGGCTGAAGGAGCCCCTCCGGAGTCTGTACACCCCCAGTGAGTGAAGTGATATTGAGGGATGGATCTTCCCTGGACATGGATCTTTTCCGAAGTGATATTGAGGGATGGATCTTCCCTGGACATGGATCTTGTCTGAAGTGATATTTGAGGGATGGATCTTCCCTGAACATGGATCTTGTCCGAAGTGTTTATGCTTGGAGATGTATCTTCTCCACGAGGGTGGATTGGCATGTTTCCATCGGTACTGAGCGACTGAGGTCAGTGACATGTGTACGCATTCTGGGATGGATCTTCCCTTGGCCGTTGAGCCATATACAGTACCGAGTGGTTGTGATGTGTATCATTATCTGGAGATGGATCTTCTCCTTAGGGTTGGATCGGCATTCCTCAGTACTGAGTGACTTCTTTCTGATGTGTATATATTCTGGGAAAGATCTTCCCTGGGCCATGCGAGCCATATACAAAACAGAGTGGACGAGTATTGGAGAGTGGGAGTACATTGTGCATTTCATATTATTGATGCATTGGCATATAAAATACGTCGAGGTATATATGTTAAACTGTTTGGAACTGTGTTTATCTTATCACTTGAGCTGTCTAGTTGACTGAAAGCATGCCTAAATTTCTGTACATTTATTTTGTCATGAATATGGAGGTTTAGTCTGTCACTACCTCTCAGTCCACAGGTTGGGCTTGTTACTTACTGAGTTTGTGTACTCACGTTACCCCCTGCACCTTGTCTGTAGATTCAGGTGCCAGGACTGAGTGAGAGCTGGTTTACTCTCTGGGAGCACTTCGAAGATTACAAGGTAGATGCACGGCGTCCCCCAGCCTTGTCTCTCTCCTTCCTATTCGTCATTTTTTTTATTCTCAGATTGGTTTGTAGTAAGGGAACAATACCAGATTTTATATTTTCCTTTTTAGTTGCCCATGACTGATGACTCCGGGTTTTGGGGCTGTATTTAAATGCTTTACCTACCTTTATGTGTTTTCAAATGCTAAAATGAAAGATTTATGAAATATTGGTTGATATTGAATCAAACGAAAGTTTTTATCATGTTATGCATAGTGAATTGGCTAGCCTAGTATCACGATAGGCGCCATCACGGCCGGGCTGATTTTCGGGTCGTGACAAGTTAGTATAAGAGCCTAGGTTACATAGGATTAACCAGTCATGAGCAGGTTTAGTAGAGTCTTGCGGATCGGTACAGATACTTCTGTACTTATCTTCGATAGGTTGCGAAACCCTTAGGAAAAATCTCACATTCCCAAATTCTTGTCGTGCGAATCCATTTATTCAACCAAAAGCATAACTCTTTGAATTCCTTTCATGTATTCGAATGCGCACGTGAGCGCTCAGTATCAGTTGTGCATCGACAGCTTGTGATTTCCATGGATGAGTTGCGAGATTGATTTTAGCATGGTCATAAGGGCCAGTCTGGAGGACATGAGGCCATGTTTTGTATGTAGCTTGAGTGCTGAGATGTCGATCGTGTGAGCACGTGCATTTGGGGACTTATATGTCCGTTGTGTCCCTATTTGTGGGATTTTATGGCTGGATGACTATGTGGCGAGTGAGATTCGATGGTGAGGTGTGTTCAGATTGTTTGATTGTGACAAAAGAATTGACTAGTGATGTAGCAAGAACTAGTGAATGTTTGACTTTTGTCTTGAGTTGGCGTATGGCCTCGAGTTGCGAGTGTATTGAAGGACCTCTCATGTAGTTTAGCTGTGGAGTGAAGTGGATCTTTCTGTTGTGTTATGAGTTCCTGGTGATGTCTTTTAGGCTGACCAATGACCCAGTAGCATTCATGTATTTAATTAACAGTGTATCCCAGCCGTATTTGTACTCCTTCGTTATTGTAATTAATTGATGGTATCCTGGCGTACCCACGTAGCCAGGAGGATCATACTCAGCATTTGAGGATGGTGTTATATAGATTTAAGGAGGAGAGGGTTATGCAAGTTCTCAAAGTGTGAATTTTGGCTCAATTCAGTAGCATTCTTGGGGCACGTGGTGTCTCGTGAGGGGATCTAGGTGGTCAGACTGGTGTTGCTTTGACCACAGCTCCAATATTAGTTCTGCCATCATCTTCAGGTTCTTATACCGCGTATTGTGGTGCCTCGAGGGTAGGCATTGGTTGTGTTTAAATGCAGGACGGTAAAGCGATTGCGTAATAGCTATGATTTTTGGGAGGGTATAGAGAGTTATTAGATTGAGGCTAAGCAGACGGGGGATGTCCCGATGGTTGTGTGATCCTTATGTGGTTTTGTAGCAAGTCCTCCCTTACCAGTAAATGGTATATGTTGCAATTTAAGTTAGATCGCTTGTGGAAGTCGGCACGGCTATTACAATGATGAATACGAGATTTGTGGACGATTTGAGATACTAGATGGTTTGTGTTATATGAGCTTACGAGGGATTTAGTTGAATCTCACTGCGGTATTGTGGCGGTGATAGCGTATGGGCATTGTGAGTTATTGTTGGTTTTGATCTATGGCTTTGAGCCAAGTGGGGGAGTGTGCTAATGATTAGTTGGTTGCCCGATTATGTGTTATATTGGTAATCATCGTAAATTCCTGTTTTATGGTCCTAAAATGCCAAAAAGGAGAAAGGATCATGGTTAAGCTATAAATATTGTTTGTTAGGTCGTTTTTTATCGGCCCGCAAAATTTTAGGAAATTCAGAGTCAGCCGCCAGAATTCATGCAGATGGCGTGGACTATAACTCACGAAATTTTTTCCCCTGAATTCCTGTTTTATGGTCTTAAAACACCAAAAAATGAGAACGGTCATGGTGAAGCGATGAATTTTATTCATCAGGTCATTTTTTATGAGACTGTAAAGTTTTAGGAGATTCGGAGCCGGTCACCGATTCGTGTAGTTGGCGTGGACTATAGTACACGATAATCTAGTAATCGTCGTGAATTCCTGTTTTAAGTTTTGATATGCCTGCAAAATTTTAGGAGATTCGGAGTCGGTCGCCGAATTCATGCAGATGGCGTGGACTATAGCACACGAAAATCAGGGAATCATCTTGAATTTTCGTTTTATGGCCTTAGAACACCAAAAACAAGGAATGATGATGGCGAAGCAATGACTATTGTTCATTGGGTTATTTTTTATGGGCTCACAAAATTTTAGGAGATACGAAGTTGGTCGCCCGAATTAATGCTTTTGGCGTGAACTATAGCACACGAAAATCTGGGTCGTTCTAAATTCCTGTTTTATGGCCCTAAAATGTCAAAAACGGGGAACGTGTTGTTCATTAGGTTATTTTTATGGAAACTTTTTGATGGCGTTGACTAGCACACGAAAATCTGAGAATCGTCTTGAATTCCCGTTATATGGCTCTAAAACGCCAAAAAACAAGGAACGGTCATGGCAAAGCGATGACTATTATTCATTAGATCAATTTTTATGGGCCTATAAAATTGTAGGAGATTTGGGGCCGATCGCCCGAATTCACGAAGATTAACACCCAAAAAATGTGGGAATCGTCCTGAATTCTTGTTTTATGGTCCTAAAACGCCAAAAAAACGAGGAAGGGTCATGGCAAAGCGATGACAATTGTTCATCGTGTCATTTTATATGGGATCGCAAAATTTAAAGAGATTCGGAGCCCATCGCCTGAATTTATGCATATAGCGTGGACTATAGCACAGGAAAATCATGGAATCGTCGTGAATTTCTATTTATGCCCTAAAACGTCAAAAAATAAGGAACAGACATGGTAAAGCTATAACTTTTGTTGATTAGGTCATTTTTTAAGGTCTCGCAATATTATATGAGACTAGGAGCCGGTCGCACTAATTTCGCAGATGGCGTGGACTATATATCACACGAAAATCTTGGAATCGTCCTGAATCATGGTCGTAAATGCCAAAATGAGGAACGGTCATGGCAAAACGATGATTATTGTTCATTAGATTATTTTTTATGGAAATAAAATTTTAGGAGATTCAGGGCCGGTCG
This sequence comes from Nicotiana paniculata, assembly GCA_005239505.1. NCBI lineage: Eukaryota > Viridiplantae > Streptophyta > Magnoliopsida > Solanales > Solanaceae > Nicotiana > Nicotiana paniculata. Next base: position 39,531 of record ML335862.1, read on the forward strand.
CCCAAATTCATGCAAATGGCATGGACTATAGCACACGAAAATCTGGGAATTGTCTTGAATTTTTGTTTTATGGCCCTAAAATGCGAAAAAATGATGAACAGTCATGGCGAAGCAATGACAATTGTTCATCAGGTCGTCTTTTATGGGCCCGTAAAATTTGAGTAGATTCAGAGATGGTCGCCCGAATTCATGCTGATGGCGTGAACGAAAATCTGGGAATCGTCCTGAACCCTAAACC
>ML335862.1:39775-66285 GCA_005239505.1 Nicotiana paniculata
CCCCCCCCCCCCCAAAAAAAGAAGAAACGATCATGACGAAACGATGACTATTATTCATTTGGTAGTTTTTTATGGAACCGTATAATTTTAGGATATTAAGAGCATGTCGCCCGAATTCATGAAGATCGCGTAGATAATAGTATACTAAAAATAAAAAAGTGTATTCCTGTTTTATGACCCAAAACGCCAAAAAACGAAGAACGGTCGTGGCAAAACGATAAATATTGTTCATTAAGTCGTTTCTGATGGAGCCACAAATTTTAAATGATTCGGAACCTGTCGTCCGAATTCATGAAGATGGACACACGAAAAATATCATCTTGAATTTCTGTTTATAACTCTAAAATGCCAAAAAAAAAAAAGTAGCACTCATGAAGAATAAATGACTATTGTTCATTGGGTCAAAATTATCATTCATTGGGAACTTATCCCTGAACTAAAAGTAACAACACTAAACACAGTTAAATTTCACGAGTGGGATCTCGGGAGGGTAGTGTATACGCAGCCCTTGGTCTTACCCTGAGAAAGTAGAGACGTTTTCAATACACCCTCGGCTCAAAAAAAGAAGAAAAGAAACAATAGAAATAAGCAATATGACAACAAACCCTGAACTAAAAAGTATGACGACAATTTATACTAATTGGCCTAACCCATGTACAATAATATAATCAATGTATGCTCTTTAGCAAAGGTGAAAACTTTAAATCTTACAGCTACAACAGAGAAGAATTTCCAAATCCCAGTCTTTCTCCATGTATAACGTCCTCTGAACCCCAGAGGGGTGCTTCCATCAGGGCCAGAACAAACAGGCAAACCAATGATTTCCTTGGACTACAATAACCTCGCATTAAAATACATCTTTCAAGAAAAGAATCACTATCTAGTTTGGTTTTCATCATCTTCAGCAATGTCAAACAGGAATTTTGGAAGGGATGCAATACGAGGAAGATGAAGGAGCAAGTCGCCAAAGGAGTCTCTCCTTGGAATACTTGGTGTCAGCTTACTACCAGCAAAATCCTTGGCGTCCTCTTCGTCATTTCCCTTGCTCTCACATGCAGAAGAGCTACAAGCATCATTAGATTGAATAGGTTTTTGCTCATGATTTTCTCCATTAAAATGGGAATCGTGAGATGCAGTAGGATCCTGCAAGAGGCAGCATAGAGAATTGACCTTCTTCAGGAGAGATTTCTCGTCTGATGTTGTACATTGAGTGTCACTCAGCCACACATGTGCTATGTCCTCCAGCATGCCCTTGCATTCTAACGCCTGATCAGAAGGCAAGTTTCCGGAATTAATCTGTTCTGATATGCAGTTTTCAATGTGGCTGACAAGGTCAGTCATAGACATTGACGGACGAAGTCCTGGCACCTTCAACTGCTCAAAGTTTCTCATCCCGTGAGGATCATAGCCTATGGTGTTTGCATTCCCTTCAATAGCAGGTGTATCCATCACTGTACATAAGAAGAATAATCACCAGTGACAACTTTGGCATAACAGCTTTTATCATACAGAAGCTAGTTACTATTGCATGTTATGTGTAAATACTAATCCAGTGTCAAAAATCTAGTATCCGAACTTCAACAGCTTCAACAAATCGAAAATGCATAACATTGGGACACTAGCTATCTTGCTTCATTTCAATATCTAAACCAGTCTAGCTAGGCATATGCAACTTTGGATAATCCAGACCAAGACGTTAGGAATTGTAGGGAAGCACCAACTTCACAACACATTAGAAAAGGCACATGAATTTGTTAGCTAGTTTATCTTAATTGATTATCTAGGTACCTCTGTTTAGTCAAACTTACGCAATTTTTTATCAATCCTGACCCAGAAGCTACAAATTGTAGGCATGAAAAAGAGATTCTAAACTAATCTAACAATTCCATGAACTTGAAGATCACAGCGGCCATAGATCTCAAAAACAAGTGGTCCATCAGAAAGATAATATCCTTGTATAAGGACAAAATGATTATCTTCCCCATCACTCCCTCAGGAGCAGAAAATTGACAAGGATATCAACAACAGGGAAAAAGAAGACGACACAAGTATTCCATTAAGAAAAACCAAATAGTAAGACAAGTTAAAAAGTGAGGCTGAAGATGGAAATGTAGACATGGCATCAGATCAGACACTCCTTGTCCCCAAAAAATAAAGAATAAATGAAAATAAAGAGAAGATGGCATCAAACACCAAAGGGGTGGAGAAAAGGAGTTCCCAAAGTCCAATAGCTCAACTAATAATTGAATGTATGCATGTAAATTAGCCAGTATAAATCATGTCTACCAGAACACCAGGCAATAGAATATTGTTAGAATAGATGTGTGTAGCACAAAGCTTAAATTGTGCTGATGATACTTCAAGCATGATTTTGCCAACAGCAACACATTTTCACTAATGAAAATGAATCCGAATCTGCTAACTCAAAATTATTCCCCACTGTTTTCTGGGTAACTATGCATTCTCTAAGGATGATGCCTAATAATATCGAGGTCAAAACTCAAAACCTTACGAACAAACAGTTGATGTCTACATCCAGAATAATAAGAACAGGTAGGAAGAACTATTTACCTGAGCTTGGAGAAGGGCTATCCTTAGACAAACGTTCAGGGGCTGCACCAAGGAGATCAGGTTGTTCAAAAGTCAATGAAGATGACTGTGCCGCAGCAGGTGATGCTGCATCTTGGAAGCTTGATAGTGGGGATCCCTTATCAGACCCAACTGGGTCGAAGACATGGGCGTTAAACTCATCATGAGTTTCAAGAATAGTAGCTTTTGTATCAAAATATGGAGATTCCAAAGCTTTTTCGGGCTGTTCGCTCAGAAAATTAAGGCGGACGTCACACTGGATCAATTTTTCATAATGCTTATTCAAGACACCAGGTGGACACTGTAGAAAGTGTTGCCTACACAGAGCACAAAAAAAAAAAGTTACCACCAATAGCATTAGAAGCTAAAATACTTAACTATGGTATACATAGCGTGATTCAATTTTTCAACGCTTGGTGCATCTTTAAGGTGGGGGTTGCTGAGATGGTTTTTCGACGTATTGGCCTAGCAGGGGGATTTTCAATGCCATTCTGGAAGGGCTAGCAGGTGTTGCGATAATACAGAAAGTACCATATTAGCCCTTCTCGCAGGCACACGCACCAGAATACCACCCTAGCACTCCACTTCCCACCTACCACTCCTACTTCCTAGCCTAACCCTCCCACTTAATTTTATAAGTTCTCATTATAATCAATACGATAAAGAGGGTATAATTGTCAAAGAAGAATATTGTTCTGAATAACAATCTTGGATCTAATTTTTGATGAAGAACAATCTTGGATCTTCCAGGAAACAAACACATAAAAGAGTCCAGTTTATCAAATCCATGCATAATCCCCTCATCACCACATACCATTCCCACAATATTAACCCATTTAGGCATTTCAAATTCACCTAACAGACAGACAGTCCCCTAGAGGTTGTTTTATTCACATGCTGGATAATGTATATTTTTTATTTTAGAAGGTCCGATCAACAAAACTCAGATAAAGGAGGAGGGTTAAGGTGTGTTGACAGCTGCATGTAAATAGTCTAAAATGATGAAAGTAATCTAGAAGGTGGGAATAATATACATTATCCAGAATGTGAATAAAACCACCTTCAGGGACTAAAAAACATATGTTACGGGGGAGATGAGATAAAACATCACAGGAAGTAGAAATTATTTACCGATGCAAGCTAGCCTGTCCATCAGTAAAATCTGAAGTTGCTTGCCATAGCGTATGCTTTCTGGGTTGTGGATTTGTCTCCCTGAAGAAGAGGGGCTGTCGAGCCAGCTGAATCACAGAAAACCATAAGCTAAAAACTGAAGAAAATACTACAATTCATGAAGTGATAAACGAAGGATTAGAGCACCAGTATAATTATTCTTTCAAGCACTAAAATTGTTCAGTTCACATGATGAAAATATTTTTGCCTTAGAAAGTTCTTTTGTAGGAAAAAAAAAGTACGCAATACCGTGGAGTGATCCTTTACTTTGGTTCTGCTAATAAATAATTTCTTATAATTAGGCTCTAAAGCAATTAGTATGGAGACTTATGCCTTACCACAAGAGTCAAACTGCCCGGACCATTCTCTGGACAGTTTGCCTTCAATCCCATGATATCCGACCACTGAATCTCGATTTTACTTTTGAGCCCGCCTTCAAGAATTTCCCAAACAAGCTTATGCTTAGCAAAGTAACACTTTGCCACCAAATCACCTTCATATCTAGATGCATACTAAAACAAAATAGAAAAAATTAGCCAAAAGCAAATTATCACAGATAATCATAGTACGGCAGACAAAAGTTCATGGTAATTACTTCCCAAGACCCTATCCTTAGAAGTGAACCAGAAAAATTTGATGCCTTCAGCTTGTCAGTTGCTCCTGAAGTGGCCGCACCCCGTGTTTCCTTCTTGCTTACAGCAGTAGAGTTTTCAGCTGGTGTAGGCGCGACAGATGAAGAATTGTTTTGTGACAGTCTCATCTGGATTAAATCTAAGAGAGATGGACTCTTTCTCAACCTCAGACCTAAAGGACTTGGCTCATCAAGTGGATTATATTCTGGAGGAGGAACTGGAAATTCATTATTTCCAGCATTCCACTGTTAAGAAAGCAGGAGGTGAAGTTAAGTAGCAGAAAATTTGGGGTCCCTCAATCATAGGTCAAGTGCAAATAACAAACAAGCTCAGAATAATATCCAAAATGCACCCTTCCAAAATCAGAAAATAAATTTAAAAGATCTGAAAACTTGGAAAGTAACTTCACAGAAGAAAAAGATTCTTACTTAGCCCTGTACAGCTAAAATTTGCTGCCTTTATCATAAAATGAGCTAAGGCCTTATTCTTGATTCAAATACTCATCCTCATGTAAAAAAGGTCATACTAACATTAACGCGCTATATCCTAATCAAACCAACGGATTCTGCATTCGTTAAATAGTTAAACTTCAACGAAATTACCACTAACTCCTCACCACTCTAAACAGATTAACCCGAAACATCCAATATATTTTCTCATCTCCTTAACTTTACAAGAAGCAATCAAAACCATTTCCTCTCTTAAAATCGCTTTCTTCCACCAGAAAAAGAGGCACTTACAGTTCAAAAGGCAACAGTGCACAATAACACCAAACACAAATAAATGTCAGAAAAATAATTCCTTTGTCCCATCTTATGCGGCACACTTTTATGTCGAATCTGTCCCAAAAAGAACAAGAAGTTTCTATTTCTATATTTAGAAAAAATTAAATTTTAAACTTCTCATTTCTCCTAATGAGACAATTATCGCCACAAATGTCTATATCTTGTTTTAGGACCATAAGTTTGAAAAGACTTCCTCTCTTTCTTAAATTCCGTGCCCAATCAAAAAGTGATGCTACAAAACACAGGACACAGGAATCCTACTTTGTAACTACAAATAGGTTCCATCAGGATAAACCAAGAAACATATTTTTTTTTAAAAGAAAAAAAATAAACAATTTAACTTTAAGCTTGTCATTTTATCCTTAAACGAGATATTTCGTTAAATTTCAAAAGTCTATTTTATTTCATAAGTATTGTGTCCAGTCAAGCACCATCACATAAACTGGAACAGAGGGAGTAACTGCAAATATTTTTTATAACTAAAAATAATTTGATCCAAATAAATCAACAAAACATTTTAGAGAAAAAAAAAGAGAGAGAGAAAAGAACCTGATTAACTGGCAAAGAAGACTTGGGCCGTTTAGTGAGGGGGCCATATTCATCTTCAAGAGGATCCTCAACTTCCATTTTCACCGTTAAGTTTGTCATTCCTAACGACTTCATCAACTGTACCATTAAAATCCCAAAACCATAAATAAAAAATAATTGTAAAATTGATTGAATCAAAATTGAGATTCAGAGGATAGTGTTAAATTTGGGCAAAAAAAATTGAAATTTAACGCCTAGGTTTTTTGGATTTAAATTTTAATTGGAAGTGAAGAATCCAAAAACCCTAGGAATAGAGAGAAAATTTGGGATTCTCCTTTTCTTATTACGGGGATTGAAATTGGGGAATAGTTTTTATTTTTATTTTATTTGTATATAAGCAAGAAAGCTAAGTCCAATAATTGGCAGAAACTTGATTTGACCATTCTGCCCTGGGGTTGGATCCGCCATATACTCGGGTCATATTTTCTAATTTTCATACTAATTACAATAATTATTGCACTTAATGTAAAAGTATTTTAGGCAATTCTACTCTGTATTTTATCCCATGATTGATAAGTAGTTTTCTTTTGGTTTTTCAATTGAGTATTGTAACGTAAAATACATTTTTATATTTTGTCACTTATACAATTAATTAATATGTATACTTAACTTAATGTATTGATAAGTTATCTTGGTTGGTCCTTGACAATCTAAATTTGTTCTTAAATATTATAGTTTAAAAAATAAAAAGTCATTTATTATTATTTTTTTATATTTATTTCAATGTTCTATAATTTTATTAGAAGCAAAACCTTGAAGCAACGGTAAAATTGTCTCACATGTGACATATAGGTTAGGGGTCCGAACAGTATAAGCAACCAATAATACTTGTATTAGGCTAGATTGTCTATATCATACCACTATGAGTATTCTCCTTCCCCTGATTCCCGTGTAAATATTAATTGATGAAATGCATAGAGACCAAAAAGAACACCAGTGGCTAAAGCACTTTGTTGGGTCGACACTGAAAAATAAAAGCTAGTGGAGTGAGGTTTCAACCCCAGATGAAAATATTCCTAAATAAGATCAAGTGCTTTCCGGGTCATCTCAGACCTTCTAATTGGTACTTATCTCCCAATAACAATAAAAAAAATTCAAAAATGACTTGAATAATCATGTATTAAGAGTTAAATAATTACGGTCTTGAAGAAAGCGACCTTTTGATTAATGGAATAGAAAATTCTAAATTTATTAAGTCTGATCTCATCTTCTCGGAAAAGTATTTTGTATAACATTTTCACCCTAGAAAAGATTTATTTTCTTTAACCTTTGTACTGACTGCATATTTTTTATAATGTTCTATTAGTGAAATGTTAATAAAATGAGATATTTTAGGAGCTGCGAAAGTTATTAGATGAATAACTTATGAATAAACCTATTAAATATATTTTTTAAAGGGTGTATAAGAATATTATAGACAAAATAATTTGGACCATATTAAATGAGAGATTTTCTTTTAGAAATTGTAAAACAATGTGAAGGATATAAATTAAAACTCGTTTTGTAAATTGCTAATGGGCACTCTTGTAATTTGCTATGATATTAAATATGCACGTGACGGTAGGCTTAGAAGTTGGATATATGTAGTGGGGTCCAGATTCTTTACATCTGACGGTAATGGTTGGTGGGATGTGAAACGTGTCAACTGATGGTGGAGTTACTTCTCTTACTTGGTTTTTTCTTCTACTTTACACGTATTTCATTTCATTAAAGAGAATTTTTTTTTAAAAAGGATCGAATTTTGTGTATTATTTGAAATTTGACTAAATTGGCACTCTATAGTAATCTTTCCTTTATTTTAGGAAAAATTGACTCTTGACAATGCTTCAACATAAAATATAATGAAGACTAATTTTTAAAAATAATAAAAATAAATGAATTGTACTTTTTTCATAAAATATATTGACACATGCAATTCATCTATTTTATTTGTGAGTTTAAAGGATAAGGTCAAATATAAGATTGTTTGCTTACAATAACGCTATGAACATCGGCGGAGTTAAAATTTGAAGTTTTAGATTCGCGACTATTTCGTTTAAGTTACTGGTTCTAAATTAATAATTTCTACAAATTTAATAAATTTCTTAAGATAAATATAAAGTTTGAATTAAAACTATTGCGTCCGACCGAACTCGTAATATTATAGCTCCACCCCCCAATATGAATGAACTAAAGTATAATTGTTGTAGATAAAAGTAAGTATTTCGGATAGTATATAAGCATTTTTCATTAAAAATGTGTAACTTTTTCCTAAATTTTCTTCTTTTTTTCTTTTATCTAAGTTTCTGGATAAGTTTATAGTTAGTGATTTTTTCTTTATTATTGTTATTCTTTTTAAAGTTTTTTTTTTCAATTTGAAAGTCACACACCTTCAACTAATGGGATGAATAGATTCTCCTTTCTTTCTCAAAAAAATATATTATATTGGGGGTCAATAAAATTAAATATACATAGGAGTAATAACTGCAAAAAAGTTAATATAATCTTTCATTACCAAAAAAAAAAAAACTGTCAAAAAAACATTATTTGACGTAAGCATTTGGAAAATATGGAACATGACGTAGCATACTAAAAAGTTTAAAAATTAAGAAAAAGATTATAGTAACCCCCAAAAATGATTGTCTATGTCATTTTCATTCAGAGTGTAGGTCATGTCATGATTGTTGAAGCAACTGCTGTTAAAAGAAAAATTAAATAGGCGTTTTTGGACATAAAAATTGTATTCAAAAAAAATATTTGGAGTTAAGTTGAAAAATAGTATTTGAAGTTTGAAAAATGTTACGGTTTTTTTAATAGCAAGTGCTATTAAAAAAAACTAAGCAGGCATTTTTGGACATAAAAATTATAATTTTTGAAAAAAAGTAATATTTTAAGTTAAGTTGAAAAATAGTATTTAAAATTTAAAATTATGTTTGGACATGCATTTCACTTGAAAAAATGTTGCAGTTTTGTGAGTGAGGAAAAAAGAATTCTGAAAATTTTGAAAAAGTAATTTTTGAAAAACTCATTTCCAAAAAATTTAAAAAAACTTGTAAAATTTCATAGACAAACACATTTTTTTTTTAAAATTAAGAAAAGAAAGAAAAAAAAAAGTATGGACAAACAGAGCCTAAAAATGTGCAATTCAGATTTCAGAAGAGTGGAAAGAGTATTATTTTTCTCAGATGCTAAGACCGTAGTGGATGCGATACATAGAACGACCACACGTATATAAATATTTAGTGTATTTTTTAATATATTAAAACGTGTAAGCGAAAACTATTAAGTTCATTGTTTATTTTTTTAAAAAGCAAAAAAAATGTGCATAATAAATTGGTCAAGAGAATCATTTCCTCCTAAATTTTATATGCTTTAGTGATACCTCATTATAAATTAAATTTTGAGTATTCCTATATCATCAGGGATACATACGGGGTCGTTTGGTATGGGTATAAATTAAATTTAGCAAACCTGGTATAAGTAACTCGGGATTAAAATTAGTATTGGAATAATTTATATCTTGTAGAGGGTATGGTAATTAGTGTCGGGATAACTTATACTTTCTTCTTAGAAATTATATAATTGTCATTTTTAATACAACACACCAAGCAGTAAATAAAAAATAATCTCAAAATAACTAATCTCAATAAAATTTATCCCAGCATAAACCGTATGCAAACCAAACGACCCCTAGAGTTATTCACTAATCAAAGAATGCTGAACCTCTATTTGTTACACGCTATATCTCTAGACATGCGTTGAATTAACCATTTTTCTGGCTGAATGCAAACATAAAACTATATAAATAAATAAATAAATTATCTTTATTGCTAAGTGAGATATGTATAAATATTATGTGTCAAGCAAAGGTAAACACCAAAGGTTACAGATTAACAGATTTAATGTTTGTTTCACTGTATAACATTTCATATACCGGCTTGAAGTTTTATATACTGACTGTATAAAAAAAATATTCACACAATCATGTCACATTAAGATAATCACAAACAAATCATGAAAATAATATTACTTGGTAATATGGTAAAACAATAACTACCCTACTATTACATGCTAAAATATAATGGAAGTATAATTTACATTGTTCGTGAATATTTTTTTTCTTATAACGAAAAATTTTCTGAGAGACAATGGTGCACGAGGATTCAAACCCGTGACGTGCGCCTAACAGCCCTAACCCACAAATCACATGTTATGCTCTTACCCTCAGGGGCGTATCTAGGGGTTTTTCATGGGGCACGTGAACCCATGCTTCCCGTCCTAAATTATGTATAGTAATGTTATATTTTTTCCAAAAATATTTTAATATATGTATGTGCACCCATGCTCAAAATATTATATAATGTGATGATTATTGAGTGTATCTCTCTAGGTGAGATTGTGAGTACGAATCTTATGTCAATCTTGTTGTTTTTTCCTTTTTTTTCTAGAAGTAAACCCTCCCGGGAGATGGCGTGTCTGGTGTTATTTTTTGCGTATTAATTAAGTACTTTTTCTTTTTATTTCTTTTTTCTTTGTTTGGTTTATTCATTCAAAATTTTCACACATTAAAATTCCTAAAATTCCTATTCTTCTTTTGTCGCTGTAAAATCTTATATGATTAAACAAAATGTGTATATTAGAATACTAGCAGTGTATGATGTAGCATACAGTCAATTGGTTCAAATGATCTCAATATTTTCTAACATGAAAATAGATATAGATGTAAGAAAAATACTATTTTAACAAATAATAATTTTGAATTTATAATTCCAAAAGTGCAATGGGTACGCAATCGTAAGAACCAAAGGTTGAACCCGTAAAATTCATATTCCGGAACCACCTCTTCTTAATAGTGCACCCATCCTGCCAAAATCCTGGATCCTGGTTATAAAAATAATATCTTGCAGAAGCATAATCACAATCTGTGAATGATGGGAATAGAAGCTCACTTGCACAAAAAACTTACAAATGATCATTATAAGTTGATGCTGAAGAGTTTCTAGTAAGTTACAAGGTAAAAAGAAACAGAACTTACTGGTGTTTAACAAGTCAAAATGATATGAAAAATCATAAGTACAAGAATTTCAGATGGATTAAAGTTGGAAAGGGTAATCAAGAAATGGTGTTTTCTTCATCCTCTATACAAAAAGAGAGAACCGCGCCGAGCCCTGCAACTTGATGAAGAGTCTGTATCTAACTGCATCTTGACCTTAATTGGCCCGGTTTACCTTAAGATAAGGCAATGCACCTATTACATTGTTGTAGTCGCTGCGATCAACTTGTACCTGTATTCACAAATATCAGATTATGAGCCATCTAACTTTGAGGAGAACATACTGCATATCTTACAGCGGAAGTTAAGAGAGTTTCACGATCCAGAAAATACACGTGTTTCCTTCTCCATGTTTTCGGCTTAAGTTCGTTCTATTTATGTGATACTGTTAAACCAGCACTCGTTTTATCTTGCGCTAAGGATAGGCTTCCAAATTTCCAGAGAAATCAAATGCATGGTTGATATTGCTTACTCAAAGAGTATGTGGTACCATTAGTTTTACATAGGCAACACGGCACACATATAAGAGGTCAATCAGCTAGTTGCTGAACTCAACTAAGCGTTAGAAAAAGTACTACTGCTCAAACAAATATAAGAAAATAAACACCAAAAAGGAAAAAATATTAGTGCAAAAGATAAATGATAAACAGAGTCAAGGGAGCTAGATTTAGTTGCTGAGTATTTTCCATGTTCAAATTTGTGGCCAAGAATCACCTATAGCAAGATTTTCTAGTGGTATAAGATAAGATGCCCCAATAATATTACGCAAAAATAAACATCTTCAATGGAGGAAATTCCATACTCACAGGTAGAAAGGATATGGCAGATATTAGAAAGTAGAGGGAGGTCAAGAAAATGTGTAAGCCGTGTATTCATAAAATTTCATCAACACGGAGCATTATTAAGCGTTCAAAGCAGATTTAATCACTTTGAACGGCCGTAGAAGTTGAGAGGAAGATGGTCAGAACCAGAGCCTATTTGCATATTGCATAGCCAATCTCCTCAACCCCAAAAAGTGGCTCTCACAATTTCGATAAATATGAATTTGCAACTAATGTATCCTCAAGTGTACTGTCATTCATTCGCATCGATTATATCATAAAGCAAGATGGCATGCAGAAGAAGGGAAGTTGCGTTACCAGAACCTGTCACCAAACACTTGGAAAATCTTACTCTCAAAATTACATCAGACTCTAAGACACCTAGAAAAAGTCTAGTGCATACAATATGATGGTTTATAATCATAATCTCCAACTCTTTCGGTACCTCTGTGTATTTGTGCAAGCCTACAACAACAAACAACAAACAACAAAAAACCAAGTGCAATCCCACGCGTAGGTCTGGGGAGGGTAATGTATACGTAGACCTTACCCCTACCTTATGAAGGAAGAGAGGATGTTTTCGATAGATCCTCAGCTATTAGCACAAATATCATTTAGATTACACCTATGGCAGAAGCATGACCATAGTGTTGGAATAGAAAAGCGTACAGGGCATTTCTGGAGAACATGGCTGTTATAAATAATAAACTTGTACTTTACATGTCAAGCACACTTACAGGAACTGGACCAAATATTATGCAATCATGGGATGAATCAATGAACTGTTAGGAATTATTCAAATATTACGTATCTAACAACTGTGTAAATGACATTCTAACTTCTTAGTTACGGACATTTTTATTTCACAGATCCATTAAAATAGTTGAAACGGGTTCAAAGAAGCATAAGGGATAGTGAAGATACCCACAACAAACTCCAACTCGCTTGAGATTCTGACACTTGTCGTTGCTTTATTGTATACACAAGGATAGTCAACTAATCATGTCAACTGGTGGCTAGCCAAAATACCTAGGCCTTTTTATGAATATCAGAAAGCAAGGGCATAGTCCTAAACCCTATTCAGCAATCATTTACAGAAGGACGGGGATTTCCCCGCGGGGCTATTACACGTATCCCCCCGGGGTAGCTACAAGCATAACCGATTTAATAAATCATACAGAGTGACCACAGAAACTATTCGCAAGCTTGCGCACATGTGGGAAAATTGAAGCTTCCTGAGAATGGAGAACCCCGGACAACCGTGGAGGCCTGAAAACAAGACAGTCCGAAAAAAAGGCCTTCTGTCTACATGCTTTCGAGGGTATAGTTACTGTTATCAAAGCTAACACATGTTCATCACATTCATTATATAAGTTTTGAGAGAGTTGAGAAAGCGCTATAATAGAGGTTTGAGTTGAACAAAACAAGCAAAGACTGTGCTGGTAATTCAGGCAGTGGAAGAGCTTGGAGGTAGCTGTATGGAATTGAAAGCACGTCGTCCCTTGATTTAGGGAAGTAGCATTCTCCTTCTATTGATGGACGTGAATGGAGCGTGAACCTCCTGGTTGTTGATAAGGAGCATGAGCTGGTGGGGAGCTCACATAAGCAAGTGAAGGGCATCTTTCTAAGTATGGCATACTACACCGCCAGGGAGAGAAGAATAGGGAGGGGGTGTAGCTTATCTAATACACGACAAGATGGGTTGAATTATTTAAGAATAGCTCCAAAGGATTTTCAACCTGCATACCTTACGAGGTAAGTCTGATGATTATATTGAGTTTAGCTTAAAGGAAGAAGTGAATATCTACCGACCCTTTGGATTGAGGCGTAGTTGTTGTTGTTGTTGTTCAGTTGTTGTTGTTCAGTTGTTGTTGTTGTTGTTCAGTTGTTGTTGTTCAGTTGTTGTTAAGCCTTACGCAGTATATATTGATAGAGAGACCACAGTTCCTTTAATCCAAATGAACCAGCTATGGAGATAAATAAAGTATATTCTCTCTTCACTACCGTCTAGTAGAATAACAATATTTGTTATAGCGTGGTTTGCATTAGTATTCTTTTGACACAATATTGAGCAATGCTTAACCAAAAACTACATGAATAAATAAGTTATTTCCCTTGCTTGGAACTGAAAACTAGCAGTAGATATTCGCTCATAAAAAATCTTCTTGAGATATTTCCTTGGAATGTTTCACATGCTTAAGCATCTCTTTTCATTATCTTATCGATGCAATATAAATATGGAGTCTCTTCCCAAATTCATTGATCACCATTACAATATTTGATAGATTTTTAATTTAAGTAAGCATTCACAACAGAATTTATGAGTTCTTAGAGACAGAGGTCAAACCGTTTTGGAGAGTCGATTTCTCCTCTTGGCATTCTTCTTCCTAAGCAAATGCTGCTTCCCAGCTCGCCTCCTCAATATCTTTCCAGTACCTGATACCTTAAACCTCTTCGCTGAAGCCTGAAATTTCCAAGATTATCACAAATTCAAACACCCAAAATCACATTCACCACAGAAAACCTCCACACGTATCAACACCCCCCCCCCCAAACACACACACATACATCAAAAACAGTGAGCAAAATAGAAACTTCACTTTGCTGAAGCCTGAAAATTCCAAGATTATCACAAAATCAAACACCCAATTCACATTCATCATCAAAACTCAACAGATATCAAAACCAAACACACACACACACACAAAACATAAAAAAATGTGAGCAAAATAGAAACTTTACTATGCTAAAGCCTGAAAATTCCAAGCTTATCACAAATTCAAACACCCAAAATCACAATTACCACAGAGAACCTCCACACATATCAAAACCAAACAAACACACACACACACACACACACATAAAAAATTAGTGAGAAAGATGCAAACTTTACTTTGTGAGTCTTCATTTTGTACCCTTTGGCACACACTACAGTTAAGAGCAGTCAGTTTCCATTAGTGGATGTTGCAGCGTAAAATTTCCAAGATTATAAAAAATTCAAACACCCAATTAACATTCACCATCGAACCTCCACAATACACACACAAAAAAAAAGGCATAAAAAGTGATTAAAAATGCAAACTTTACTTTGTGGGTCTTCATTTTGTACCCTTTGGCACAAACTACAGTCAATGGCTGCGGATTTCCATTAGTGGGTGTTGCAGAAAAAGAGACTTTGTTGAAAACAATTGGGGCAAAAGTTGAAATGTTATGTGAAGAACCGAGATTGAGGGTAGTTTTCTTGGTAATTGATGGAATTTTAATTGATGTACGGCAGGTAAAACCGGTTGTTTTTTGAGGGGAAAGGTTGAGAAATGTGGAGAAGAGTGAAGTTGAAGAAGAAGAAGCCATTGTTAGTGACATTTGAGCTTTGTTTTCCTGAAGCTTTTTGGTATATGGATAATGTGAGGATGGAAAAGCTTTCTCTCTATCCTATGTGGTATTTTCTAAGGTTTTATGGACCTCAATTTAATTTATGGAAATAATAAAAACAACCCCTCATGTTTGTGAAATTACACTTGACACTGTTAGTTGGCTGGTATATGGTCCTTTAATTAAAGATTTATCTTTATACAAATGGCCGATTTGATTTACTGTGTAGTTTCCCTAGCCGGTATGCATAAATTGTATATTTATATATGAATATACATTCATCGATTATTTTTTGGTTAAGCTGTTGGTCGGCTACTTAAGTAAATTCTTCTTAATTAAAAGACCTATTCTAAGTCTTCAATTAGGTAGATGACTTCAATTAGTTGATAAAGGTCATTTTCTTAATTTCAAACTTACGAGAAAGAGAAGGGAAAAAGAAAACGATTCAATTCTTTAATTCAAGACATATGGGGTCCTTTGGTTAAATCTTCTCTAGTATTATTACTTGTTGCTACCCATAATCTATAACCTTGTACTGGCCAAAATTCAACTCTATGTGGGCACCAGAAGAGGAACAGTTAAATATTCTACGCTATTAAAGTACCTAAAGAGCATTGTACTTTGCCAGCATTTTCCTAAAGAGCATTTTCCTTTACAGACACTCTCTCATAGTGAAAAAAAGAAAAACAGCAGACTTTCTCATAATCAACAAATGACCAAAACTGAAGTGCTTAACTATATAACAAACTCAAAATACAACATCGATAACCCGTCGCCATATAGCTAAAGTTCTCAGCTTCACAAGCACTAGTCTTTCAAAGTTCTCAGCTTCATAAGCAGCAGTTAAGACCTTGTCAAGATGGCTATCGACTCCCACTCCAAACTACAAACAATGTCCTGCAACGTAGCGTTCTTGATGTTAAACATGTATGCATAGCAGTAACAGGTTGCTAAGAAAATGAAATGTAACACGGACGAAAATGATTCTCTTAAAGAACATAAGCACATCAAAGTTATCAGATAAGGTTTCACTTACAGAGGGGTTTTGTCGATCAATATCAAAGCTGTTGATGGCACAGGGTTCAGCAAGAAGCTCAACGGGTTCTTCACCTGTGCAAATTAAGACGAACCAGATCAGCCCCAAACCATCAGAAATAATACATACGAAAAAACATGGAGAAGAAGTCTGCACGCATTATACCTTGTTCAATTACGGCAAGAATGCCATCTTCTGAGCAAATCATGGCAGGAAGAACACGTGATTCTGAGATGCTGCGGTAGTTGGATGAAGTAGTATAGTTGTCATAGTGGACCTCCCAAACATCACTTTCCGATGGTGAAATTGCGGACAAATCACTGGTTCCAACACCAGCAAGTATTATAGGCTGCTGTTGCCAGCGAAGGTCCCATGCAAACACAGTACCAGAAGAACCTCCTGCCTTCAAAGAAAATAGAATTAGAGACGTGAAACTTGAAAAAACCTTGCAAGCCGAACAAGAAAACATCCAGCCATTCTCAGTCATAACCCAGAAAATAATTGACCTTAGTACTAGTTATATGGCTCTTTTG
The DNA here is from genome assembly GCA_005239505.1 of Nicotiana paniculata. Taxonomy (NCBI): domain Eukaryota; kingdom Viridiplantae; phylum Streptophyta; class Magnoliopsida; order Solanales; family Solanaceae; genus Nicotiana; species Nicotiana paniculata. The sequence continues at coordinate 56,334 of ML335862.1, forward strand.
CTTCTAAAATTTTCCAGAGTCACTCTCCACTTCATTGCCCTCCCCTCCCCATCATACCTGCCGAACCTCCAAAAAGGATGAAGAGAATAAAAGAAGAAAGAAAAGAAACTTCATTTAATTGGTACTTTTAATTTTGGACTTCAGTTGATTTCTTGGAAATGAACTTTAAGTTAAGAAGTTCTCCAAGGGCAGGCCCTCAGATCTATCATGGGTTAAATAAAAATAACATACTCGTTTGAGACACTTGTATAGTTATGCTATTAGCTACAGTTTTTCAATGTGAAATCATTCTAGTCTAGTTATGACGTCAAATGGCACCGATGAACTCCTTGTCACCGATGCAACTAATAATTCCTCGCACCTCCAGAAATGGTAATTGATAATATCTTTACATGTTTTAACCACATTGAAGTGGCACAATGTTTCATTTTTACCAGCAACTGAAAGTTGAGGTAGTCACAAGCTTTCTTCTCTAAATAATCACTTCTCGTATATCTGTTCTACTCTAGCCATAAGTTCACCTCCTACTAGCTAAACTGAAAATTAAGTTTTATGTTTCAGCTTGTTAAGGTAGTGAATAAGGGGTGGCCTTAGTGGTCAAAGAGCTGAGATGACGACCTTGGCCACAGGAAAGGCAAATTAGCTAAATTTTTCCCATTTGCCTAAAACTTGAAGGTTACCTCCACGGTAACAGGTATCCGAGTGGATTAGACCAAGTTACACACAAGCTGACTCGAATACCATCGTTTTTAAAAAAGGGAAGGAAAGAAAAAGTTGGAGAACGAGAGGTAACAAGCACTGTCGATCAAGAGTTCAAGGGAAGGCATGAATATCAGCTTACAAGACAAGTATGCTTTCTTGATGGATGAATATCGATTGAATGTACAATGCCAGAAGTTGATCCATGAGTCCTGCAATGTAAATAAACTTTCAGAAAAATGGACTAACAACAATACATAACACTCTTGGCCAGTTAAAGGGTGTAGACTATAGAAAAAAAAATCTTCATGCTATAACTAAGGGGTTGAGAATAAACATATCACTTTTCTCTTTTTGACATTTGAAGGTACGAGACGAGTCCTAACTGTAAGTTCATGCTATGAGAAAGGTTCAAGATTAATTTTTTCTCCTCCTTGATTTTTTTCCTTTCGATAGCTTAATTCCAACATAATAGCACAGCTCCAAGCAGAAAGGCTAATAAGCAGACTCATGCCATCTGTTCAAATACACAATGGCTCGATTTCCTCATTCCAAACAGGATCACTCTTATTTACCTTAACTAAGATTTAGACCTGTACGTCATAAGCAGAGGTGCCACTGGAAAAAGTCAGTGTCTTCACATCAACTTCAGCTACTTGTTACCATCAGTTAGTCCTAAGAAGTCTAACAAAAGCAATCAAAGAAATGCAAAAATGAACCAAAAATATACACCATCCATATACATTATACTAAACCAAAAAACTTGGACAGATAACTCAGAGATCAAAAGAGATAAAGACATGAATAACAATAACTATTACACCTCAGTCTCAAACAAGTTAGGATCAGCTATATCAATCCTCATCCACACTGACCACATTACTCCATTTAAATTATCTCATGTCAATATTATGCAAATTCCAACAGAAAGCACCAGAAGTTTTCTGTATTTGCTACATGTTGAATTCTCTTAAAGGTTAAACCACTCATAGAAAGCATAAAACCAACATTAAAAGTGCTCACATCTAAAGCATATTCTCAATTAACTTGTATCATCTATATAGATCTTTTTCCTCCATTGCGTCCTATTGCAAAACATGAATAGCAATAACAACTAGTACCACTAAGCCTAATTCATAAACAAGTTGGGATCAACCATTCGAATCCTCACTGACCACGTTACTCTATTTAAATCATCCCATGTCAATATTATGCAAATACGAATAATAAGTATTAGAAGTTCCATATATAAGGCATAAATCTCTGAAAGGATAAACCACACTTAGAAAGCATAAGACCTACAATGGAAGTGTTAATGTCTAAAACATATTCTCAACTAGTATGTATCGCCTATTACAAGAAACGATTAGCAATTAAAACAAAAAGTTCAATTACCAGTTTCCTTTAAGCTGCGAAACGGGTCCACCAGGTCGTCGTTGATCCCACCATTGAAGCCCAAACCCCAATCCACCACTCACAAACTCCACAGGAGAAGCCCATTTAACCGCCCCATATGAAACCAACCCATTCCCATCAAAAACCCTCTTAGAACTCAACCCACCACCAACAAAACTCACCAAATTAATCCTCCCATCCTCCCCAACACTCGCAAACTCCGACCCATTTTCACTCACGTCAATACCCGCAACCCGACCCGAATGAAACCCTTTTACCGAATTGACAAAATCCAACGACCCATTAACCAAATCAGCTTTATAAACCAATAAATCCCCCGAAAATGTGGAAGCAGCAATAAGGGGTTTATTGGGGTTTTGTGAAGTTTTAAGACAACTGATTCTTGAAGGTGTTGTGAGTGAGGACTGAAGTGTAATTTCTGGTGAGTTTGAGTCTGAATTTGAAGTTTTTTGGGTTAAGTTTAGAAGTTGGAGTGATGAGTTAGAGGAGTCGGAGTTGAAAGTGGCAAGAATGATGTGACGGTGAAAAGCGGAGAGTTGAGGGAGAAAACGGAGGGAGTCAATGTAGTTGTTTTGAGGGAAACGGTGGACTTGGAGGGAGTGAGAAGAAGAAGAGGAGGTGATTACTGCCATTGTTGAATGAGGGTTTTAGGCTTTTAGCAGAGACTGGACTGTGTGAGTTAAAAGGAGGGAGTGAGGTGAGGTTTTGGTGTTACTTTTTGCTGCATTACTATTTGAATTGAACGAAAGAAAAATGAAAACCTCATCAATGAAATAGCCTCTCGGGTAAACTCCACATCCGGTGCAGAGGAGGTTATTGGTGAGCAGAATTGATCTAAGGTTTCTCATGTGAAAAAATATCTACCCAATCAACTCAAAGGCGAGATCCTTAGTGAAAACACTAATCAGAGCTGGATATTATTGGCCTAATATGGAAGAAGAAGTCGTGAACTTCGTATCCAAATGTGACAGATGCCAAAGGTTTTCCAATAACATGCATCGACCAGCAGAATTATTACATCCAATAATATCCCCATGGCCTTTCATGAAATGGGGTATGGACATAGTGGGACCTCTTCCCACAGCTAAAGGACAGGTACGGTTTTTACTCGTGCTAACCGACTATTTTACAAAATGGGTAGAGGCAGAAGCTTTCAAACAAGTGCGAGAAAAGAAAGTTAAAAGCTTTTTATGGCGAAACATAATATGCCGCTTTTGAATACCAACGGAAATCGTGTGTATTAATGGTCCACAATTCATAGGCTCGCAAATCACTGAATTCTTCGAAAGTTGGCAAATCAAGCAGATCACTTCAACGCCGTACCACCCCGTGGCTAATGGTCAAGTTGAGTCAACGAATAAGGTCATCATCAACAATCTAAAGAAGCGGCTGGATAAAGCCAAAGGAAACTGTCATAATGAGTTACCAGCGGTACTATGGGCATACAGAACAACTTCAAAGATAGCCACGGGAGAAACTCCATTCGCACTTGTTTATGGCTTAGAAGCCTTAATACCGTTGGAGATTGGCGAACCAAGTATAAGGTTCTCAACAGCCATGGAGGGTGAAAACGATGACGAATTAAGGACCAACCTGGACCTGCTCGAGCCACAGAGAGAAGCAGCATTGATACGGATGGCAGCTCAAAAACAAATCATAGAGCGTTATTACAACCGTAAAGCTCATCTCATGTACTTTAATATCGGGGACTTCATCCTCAAAAAAGTCTATCAGTCAACGAAAGAAGTAGGTGCAAGAAAGCTAAATCCAAACTGGGAAGGACCTTACAAAATCCGAGTCATAGCTGAGAAAGGCGCCTATGAGTTGGAAGCTATGGACGGCAGAGTTCTACCAACAAGCTAGAACGCCATCCATCTAAAGAAGTATTACTTCTAAAAGAAAAGAATACCCCCGTCAGGTATCAGCCGTTCGATTTTATTTTGAACATTTAAAAATTTTACTAACTTTTTTAGATGATAGGCACAAAGCTAACCCATCACCAGATGATGATATTAGACCTGCAAAGAGCGAGGAAATAACACAATTTCCGGTTTAGGGTTACACTTTCTAATTGACGTTTTAAAAGGGTTAAGCAGTCATCATCTAAAAAACTATATACCTTCGAGTCCGGAATGTTTTTCCTTTTCAGGAAAAAGACCACAAGGAAGGAATAATCAAGTGCTCGAGATTTCATTCTTCAAAGCTCAAACACTTGGGGGACTACAGTATGGAAGGCTAAGACGAAGCAAAGAAGACTATCAAAAAGTCAATAGCTCGAGCCTGAAGACCCATCTACCCAACAAGACAAGTGACACGAGTAGAATCGAAAAAAATCAAAAGATCCATCCAAATACAATGCCTAATGCAAAAAGCAAAAACCTTCGAACAATTTCAGGTTGAAAGGCAAAATATTAGTCACGAGAAAGAAATGTACATCTTTATACTTATTCAAAGTTGTTGTAACAAAAACAGTTAGGGGTAAAAGATCATCATCAATGTACTCATTCAAACAAACTGTTCTCAAATAAAACAGTTATGGATGAAAAGATCTAAATCCTTGTATTTGTTCAAAAAACTATTATCAAATAAAAACAGTTACGAATAAGAAAACATTTCATTTGCACGCACTCTTCAGTTTTGGCACCACACCCCTCGATACGGGATGGGTATGGGTGCGGGAGACGTTTCGAATTCGGTCAACTAACTTCGGCTACTTTGATCTGAGTTCAACGATAAATTTTGGAGGGGAAATTAAGATTTTGATTTGTCAAAATTAAAAATAAAACAAATTTAAGACATGGGAATTTGCATACCTTCAATTTTAGAGTACTTTTATCTCATGTTTGTTGCCTCGTGTTTCATAAAAACCAAGAATTCAATTCTATAATAGTCATATAAGTTTTTCACAAAATATCTCTCAAAAGTTATAATATCTCTGTCGCTCTATTTTTTTAATTTTGATTTTTCTTAGCCAAATTCTCGCACTTGTATCTGTTCCTGGATCCGCATCCTTAAATCTTAAAATTTAGATTTTACCTAATCCAATACTTGGATCCGTGCATGTATCGGATACCCTCCTAGTTTGAGAAACTTAAGATTGTAGGGACCAGCTATCCGGGACCCGACCCTCCCCGATCCCGATACCAGTTCGATCTCGCGTTGGAAGAGGCAAATGGGATAAGGGATAGAAGGACAGGGATCAATGCGGGTCGGAATGGGACATTATCCCATCCCCTTATCCCGGCATGTTAATCCTGCAAGTCCCAGTCCCCCACTTCCCCTCGTCCTATCCCGTTCTTGTCCTCATTTCTTCGTCCCGTCCCATTCCTTCCCTCCTAACAACCTTGGTGTTGCTCCCTATGTATTGTATTTAATTGAGAATAAAATTTAAAAATAAATAAATAAATTATGGTATTAAACATAATGTCATGACATGGTGTATAATATCATAAAATTGAACATTAACATATGAAAATTGGAGAGAAGAAAAGAAAGAATGAAGTGAAGAAAAAGGAAAATAATAATAATAATAATAATTGCATTGCTGTTATAAATAGAATTTTATTTAGAGTGAATATCTATCTTTTAGAGAGTTTTACTTTGTGATTAAGTCATTTTTCCCTTATAAATAGAGGGGTCTTACCCCATTGTCTCTCTTTCTCTGCAATATTGTTCTTGTTCTTTATTTTTTCATAACACGTTATCAGCACGAGACTCTAACCAGTTGAGTAGAAGCTTTGGGATTGAGCGTAATGATTGTCAATTGTTTCATGAACTTCCTTCATCATTAAATTCTGGATTTAAGTTAAGTATTTTACTTTATTTTTTTGTTTTAAATTCTTGAAATTCTATGATTTGATTTTAAATGCAAGCAAAAACAATAAATTTTGATTATAACTCTTATAGAGTTTGCAAGAAATTATAACCACTCGAAGTGGAAAATTTTTTATGTCTTGCCATGATCAAATTCATATATGATTATGAGCACAAAGAAGTGGAAACACGTCCCACTGAATTTGCTTCATTCTCATTCCCCTTAAGAGAATGTGATAGCAATATGTGTTAAGTCTGAAAGAAGATAAAATTATTATCGTGAAGATATCAGTGGATGTGGACGTGACAATAGACGAAATTATAATCGTCAGCATTGGGATAATGAGAATAATAAGGATTCTCAAAATAACCCTTCACTTTGTGAAAGCAATATTTGTCATCTACTTGACATGAGATTTTGTAAAGCATATATAGATGACTATGATCCATTGTGACAGCATCTGATTTATGAATACATGTTCATTCTTGGAAGAATATGAACGTGCTAGTGATAGTGAATACACCACACTCACCTCTACAATGAGGTTTGAGATGAAATAAGAAAATAATTTCATTACTATGACATGAATGATCATTGATCACGTACCTATTGTGATTAGCCAAAATATTATGGCAATGCGATTATTACATGGCAAAAGTAATAGAAATAACCTATCTTGCCTATAATGATTTTGATCATGACCAATGGTATAACTTTCTCCTTGAAAGAGATATTCACCGTATGGATGTTGATGAATATGTGGTAGTACCAAATTAATTAGGAGCTCCAGAAGAGCCAATTATTACTATTTTGGAGGAATAAAATTGATTATCAATAAAGCATTATGTTGTAGTAAGTCTCAAAGAAACATAATTGGATTTCTAAAGTATTCGCGAAAGCGGTTGGTTAAATTGAGACTATAAATAAATGAAAGATTTAATATCTTCTATTACTACAACTTGTAGAGGAGTAATATGTATGTGAAAAGTTACCCATTTTATTCTCCAGTTTGTATTACATAAATAAAAGAATGCCACAATAAACTTGGAGTTTATTGATAATTGCACACGTCATGGTATAAACCTGAAGTTTATCAATATCGATAATTTATCCAGTTGGCATAGTTGATTTTAGCCATGTTAATTTAAATGATGTGCAAAAATTAAAGAGAATTCACATGGGTAATATTAAAGAACAAGAAAGTTCTTTACGAATTCTCTTATTTTGCTTGTTCTCGCGATTATTATACCAACTAATTGGGATTGAATCCCTTGAATTCTGAAATTTATCACAGGCGAATATGGGCTCATTCACCTGCCATGTATACCATATAAGATGCATCTATGAGATGATTACATGTGCGATTATTATTAACTCGCAACCTGGTGTTTGCGAGGTAACTTGCTCAATAATTTAATTTACAACATAATTTTCAGTAACTGGTTTAGTAAAACAATTTATATCAGTTTGATATACATTATATACGAAAGTATATTACATTCTCCCCTCACAAGTGGTTCAGGGTCAGGAACCAAATAATTTCATCTTATTATTATTGGTGTACGGTGTATATTTTGATTAACACCATAACGCACAAAGATGAGTTTCCAAAATTGAGGAAACAAGTTAGTTGTTCTAACATGAAGGGGAGAGATGATAAACATTTGAGAAAATGTTACATGGAATGAATTATCAATTCTCTATAAGCATGATAATGTGATAGAGAGGATTTTCAAGGTGCAACATATTCATTGGAGTTAATATGGCTGATTATTCACCAAATATCTAACGACATCAGCCTTCAAAAAGCTAGTGTACAACATTGGGATGTGAAAACTCAAGAATGTGAATTGATGCTCTCATCAGGGAGTTAATATGTGTTGCACTCTTTTTCCCTTACAAGGTTTGTACCATTGGATTTTCCTTGCAAGGTTTTTAATGAGGCAACCAAAAGGCGTATTGTTAGATATGTGTACTCTTTTTCCTTGTCTAGAATTTTTTTCCCGCTGGGTTTTATTTTAGTTAAGGTTTTAACGAGGCACATTATTTGTTGAATAGACATTCAAGGGGGAGTGTTATAAATAGAATTCTATTTAGAGTGAATGCCTATCTTTTAGAGAGTTTTATTTTGTGACTAAGTCATTTTCTCTCTATAAATAGAGGGGTCTTACCCCATTGTAAATCATCCCAAAATTCAATAAGAATTTTCTCTCTCTCTCTTTCTCTGTAATATTGTTCTTGTTCTTTATTGTTTCATAACAATTACCACATATTATGTTAAGTTCTCACGATATAATAATTTATCGGGAGAATTACACTCCTTATCATTTGGCTCAATAGCCCATCAAAAAATAGCCCACGTTTGAAGCCCTTACCCAGTATGGCCTAGGTTGTATATAATGTGAAAATTACTTTTCACCCATTAGCCCACTCTTTTTAATTTTTTTTTCTTTTCTCTGTCTTCTTCTCCTCGTGTCCCAACTTTGCATCCCAAGCTTTCTCCATCATTGTTATTCTCTATCAACGCTCCTCTAAATTCAAAGTCGATAATCACTATTTGGATGAATAAGAAAAAATAATACATAAAATAATTAGTTTTTTGGAGTCATATGAAGATCACTTCCTTCAATGGAGTGGAAAGAACTGTGTTTGCACTAAAGAGGTTCACTTGGTAGGTTGTTGGATCACCAAACTAGAAAGAAGTATTGGCATGGTCTCAGTCTTATCCTCATTCCACGTGTAATTCTAATTCCAATAGTTGATTAAAAACTTGGAAAGTAGAAGTCACCATTAAGGGTGTTTCAAAGCTTCGATTTCACAAATTGCGTTTTTTGATTTGTTAGTTGTTTGGATTGGATGTTGTCCCAATTGATTGGAATCATCAAGAGGAGTTCAAAACTTAAATTTGAAGTGATTTGGAGTAGAGTTAAGTTAGATTTGAGTTAAATTTCAGAAGATCCCCAGGAAAGAAGAAGAACATGTGAAGTTCCATTGATAGGATTCATCTGTATAAAATTGTATAAATAGTATATAATAGTGTATAAACAACTCTCATACATAATAATACATTATTTACATGTAATTGGTAAATTTTGCACATATTCTTCTTCTTCTTCTACACGTATATACATAAGTATCACAGATATTTTTTTACAGTGCTTATACATCTTTATACACTTTTATATAATTATATACATAACGTACCTCTTTGTATAAAAGTGTATAATGTCGTATAAAAGTGTATAATATCTCTGACGAACTTCTTATACGATTTCACTTGCAATTCTTGTACAAAACTAGTCCAAAACTCCATCAATGACTTCAAACTTTGTATACAACCTACTTAGACTATTTTTAATAAGTTCAAACAATACCCACTCCAAATTTCTCACAAAATCATATTTAAAATTTAACAAGATTAGCATTGAAGAAGAAGAGATTTTAGGTTTCTCGCGTCTGTTTTTGCATTTTTGTAGATGAGATAGGTATGTATAAACTTGAGGAAAAAAGGAGAATGAAAACTCAAGGATCTTTCACGCCGGAAGATTTGGAGAATAAAAAAAAAAGAAAAAGAAAAAAAGATTCGGATATGAGTTTATTAATATTTGACTACATATTTGTAAACTTGTAACTGGGCTAAAATACTGCAAGGTCACCTTATGGAGTGATCTATTGTGGTAAGTCTTCCTAATTTATCGGTCATATGACTTGACGGTAATATTTACTTTATTAACATGAATGTAGTGTCACTTTTAACCCTCGAGACTACGGCCAAAAAAAAACATAGCCTTAGAAAAGCAAAACGAACTATTTTCTGGAAGTAGAACCAAAAGGACTATATTAAGACAAAATGTCATAACCATAAAAAGTTAAATGGTATTCTTAAAACAAAATAAATTACCTCTCTAACTATTTTTTTTTTAATTTTAAATTTTGAATTAATTAATTACTCTACTTGAATTAACAAATATAGATATCTTAGTTATCTATAAAAAACGAAAATATAAAAAAAAAAAAAAAAAA
>ML335863.1:0-26036 GCA_005239505.1 Nicotiana paniculata
CGTTGACAGTTGTTTCAGGGACATTTCCTTCGATGTACCCCAAGTACAAACGCACCCTTTTGGAAGTCGTCTTGTAGTAATGTATGAACCTTTCCAATCTGAACCAATTTTCCTTTGGCTGTTCCGATTCATTGTTTTATTTCCTTAACCCTTGCATTCTGATTCTTGATTCGTTATTTCGAAGTTTGACAGCGTTTTAGGATATGTTGATTGCATCTGCGTTGACAGTTGTTTCAGGGACATTTCCTTCGATGTACCCTAAGTATAAACACACTCTTTTGGTAGTACTCTTGTAGTAGTATATGGACCTTTTCCGATCTGAACCAATTTTCCTTTGGTTATCCCGACTCATTGTTCTATTTTCTTGACATAACTTCATTTGCATTATGATTCTTGACTCATTATTTCGGAGTCTGACAGCGTTTTAAGATCCGGGCATGAAGTCCACAAACATGTCATGTTATTGAAATCTGCATTTAAACAGAACTGAAAGTAGAGTAAGAAAGAGACAAGACTAAGAAAGAGACGTTCTTGGAAAATGAAATATTAATTCCATTTGATTTTTTTTCTTTTGGAGTTTAAAGATAGAAGGGTTTACATCGGAAAGTAAGACAATAAAGTAAAACATCCGGATCACACCCTGAGATAATCCGGACGCAGAAAGGATAGCAAGTCTGGCTACCGAGACTCCCATATGATGGGGGAACTTTCAGGCTTGGCGACCGTTTTTGGCTTTTCTTCTGTCTCGGTAATGGCTGCAATGGCCTTCAGTGCCAGATCAAATTCTTCATCTTTACAAATCATTCAGACCACCGGCCCAGTCTGAGTAGACAGGGGGTTATTCATCATATAAGGGTCTTCCTCATCCCCAAACACTATTGCCTGGACCTCGATGAGATCTTCCACTGCTCTTTTAAGAGTCCAACAATATTCAGTGCCATGTCCCACTGCTCCTGAGTGGTATTCACATGAGGGGGACTCGGGGTTCGGCCGGTTTGGGGCCACTGGCTGCAGCAGACCTATCTTGACCAATTTTTGGAACAAGCTAGAGTATGATTCACCTATAGGGGTGAACTAATTCTTTTTGAAAGACTCTCTCGGGCGAGGATTGTATTGGGGAACATTTGGTTGGGTATTATATGGAGCTTGGTAAGGATGGACATTTCTGGGAGGTGGAGCTCGGTTTCGGGTATAATGTTGTGGTCGCGTATAAGATTGTATGTTCATCACGCATAGAGAGGCGGTGCCATGGCATATACAGCATCATCTTGATAGGGATAATAGTGTTGTGGGACGTTAGGAAGCATGTATGATTGGTTGAACGCCCTGCGCGCCCCCTCCAAGCTCAAAGCCATCATAGCTCCCTCTTCTATCTCATTTCTGTTCATCAAACCCTCCGAACCATTCTGAACGACTTGTGATGCAACCTTAAAAGCATCTTGACTCAAGATTTGGCCCGTTTCCAAACCATTTTCTACAATCTCCCAAATTTTGATAGCCTCGGCGAACAGTCTACCCATAGCAGACATCATGCTCTGGAAGTAGTCTGCCTCTTGGGCTAGTAGGAAGACCGTAACCATTTCTGCTTCGTCCATTGGAGTCTTTACCGTGGCAGCTTACTCACGCCATTTGACAGCATATTCGCGAAAGCTTTCCGCAGTTTTCTTTTTCAAATTAGAGAAAGAGTTTCTGTCGGGAGCGATGTCCACATTATACTGGAATTGGCGGACAAAGTGTCGGGCCAAATCGTCCCACACATGCCAATGGGTAATTTCTTGATCCATATACCATTCAACAGCGATTCCGGTGAGGCTTTGTCCGAAGTAGGCCATTAGCAACTCCTTTTTTCCACCAGCATCCCTCCGCCAGTTACAATATCGTTTCAAGTGAGCCACCGGGTCTCCGTTCCCGTCATAGTTTTCAATCTTTGGCGTCTTGAAATCAACTGGTAGGTGAACATGTGGAAACATGCATAAATCGGAGTAGGAGAGACTCTTCTGACCACTCAAACCCTGTATGTTCTTTAAGCTTTTCTCTAGGCTTCTCATCTTCCGAGCCATTTCTGCCTGCTCAGGGTTTCTCATTGTTCTTTGATGCCCCATGGGAGACTCATATTGTGAGTGCTGAGGGTATGAGTTTGGCTTGAGCACTGTTGGCTGTGCCGTGGTGAAGATTGGTGGTGCATCGAACATTGCTGGCGGTGCCCTTGAATCCGGCGCCTGGGGTTGATCCACAGAAGGCATTTTGAGGCCATTAGACGGCATTAGAAGGTGTCCACATGGGATGATTGGGTTGGGCACAAGGACGTTGGAAAACTCATCTGAACTGGGGATCAACTCAGGGAAACCAGGGATCACACTTGGTGGTTCCCTACCATTGGACCAGGCGTCCCACATTTCCAATATGCGGCGACACAACATTCTATTTTCTTCAACAGTTGCTGATTCAGGCTGCGGAATAGCCGATGCCGGGCTATCCTCAGGACCGATGATTGGTAGATTGCTTGCGAAGGCCATCTTTGCCTTTGGAAGTTGTGAAGGACGAGAAGTCAGACTACCAGCAAAACCAACCACCTAAACCTGGCTAATTTGCACACTAAACAACCTTGTTAGTTTTGAGACATTTAACATATATGAAATCGCATGTTTGGATGCAATGCACCTAACAGTTAAACGCTTCTACTATATGAACGGTTGCGTGTTTTATCCCGGCCTTTAAATGTCCCTTTCTATCTTTGTCTCTCCCTCTTTCTTTCTTTTTTATTTTTATTTTTTATCTCGATTTCTTTTCTTTCTCTTTTTCTTTTTGTTATTATTTTTTTTTTCGCTCTTCATTTTTCTCAGTTATTTTTGTGACTCTCTTTTTTATCCTCTCATTTTTTCAGTGATTTCGCTCTTTTCTTTATTTTTCACTCAATTTTTCTTTTTCTTATTTATTTATTTTTTACTCAATTTATTTATGACTATGACCGAATCCGATGGGGATTGCCTACGTATCATAACGCCGCATGAATCAGATCTTGCGTAGTTCGGGAAGATTGTGAATGGAGTAAATAAAGCTAACTCTTTTTTGAATTTCGTTTATTTCATTTTTGAATTTTTTTCTTTTTTTTAAGAAGATAGAAAATATTTTTGGCTCTTGCTCTTTTTTTTTTTTTTTTGTGTTTTCATTCAAATGTTTGATAGAGAGACTTCTAAAAGCAAGAAAAATATTATTTATTTTTTTGGATTTTGATTTGATTTTTCTTTATTTTTTCTTTGAAACTTTTGAAATGAAGACTTCTAAAGAAGAAAGAAAATATTTTGGAATTTTATTTTTGTTCTTGAAATTTCATTTTTATTTTTTTTGAAAGAAAAACTTCAAAAGAGAAAGGAAATATTTTTGGATTTGTTTTCTGATTTTTTGTTTTTTTTAGAATTTTTGGAAGAAACACTTCTATAAAAGAAAGAGAATATCTTTTTTTTGAATTTTTGATTTACTAGTTTTTTTTATTTTTGGGAAAAATACTATAAGATAAAGAAAAAAGTATTTTGGATTATGATTTTTGATTGATGAATTTTTTTTTGATATTTTTGAGATAAAGACTTCTTAAAGAAAGAAAATATGTTTTGGAATTTCGCTTTTTGATTTTTTTTTTTTTTGAAAAGTATTTCTGAAGGATATTTTTGATATTTTTGATTGATTTTTATTTCCTTTTTGTTAATTTTTTAACATATGAAAGACTTTGAAAAGAAGGAAAATATTCTTCTTTTTTTTGGGTTTAAAATCTTTTTCTTTTTTCTTATTTGTTTGGGATTTTCTAAGGAGGGATTTAAAGGAAGATATTTTTGAATTTATGAAAATTGAGTCTCAAATGAATACTTTCCATAGAAGGAAATAAAGGAATTCTTTTATTTTAATTTTATTTTCTTTTGGACAATTTTGGAAAATAAAAAGGTAGAAAATAATTTGGGGATTTTGATTAATTTATCTTCTTTTTTTCGGATGAAAAGTATTTTTGGGTTCTAAAACAATTATTTCCATTTTATCTTTTATTTGTTTGAAATTTCCTAAGAAAATACTCCTAAAGAAGGAATTAAAACAAAATATCTTTTTCTTTTTTGAGACCTTCTTTTTTTTTTTAAATATTATTGGGGAGGAATTAAAGAAAATATTTTTGGATTTTTGAAAATTGGGGTCGGGACCGATGAGGTTTGCCTACGTATCTCACATCCAGTGAGAATCAGACCTGCGTAGTTCGGCCAGTTTTGACGGAACTGGGGAAACTTGACTTTTGAGAACATTCAATTATTTTCTTTCTTATTTATAGGCAGAGTTTCATATTTCGAATAACTATCTCGCACTCTTGGTTTTTCTGTTCGTTTTTTATTTTTAGTCGGTCAACACACAAGCCGAAACAAATAAATGTATACGTAGCAGGTAAGATGCACCATGATAGTCTTTCATTTCGGGTACACCTGTCCTAGACGGACCCAACCCCTGTATTGAGTCCCCTAAGTCCAATGCACATGATGCAAATAAGCGTTCCTACTGGGGATCCGGCATGAGGTTTTGTTATTCTAGGTTTAAACCTGGGGTTTTGTTCTAGACCAGGCTTACCCGAGCGGACAGCTCGAGCCGAGGTCGGGGCAGCGTACCGGGAATACAGAAGCTTCACCGGCTTTGAAACTTATCCGTACCTCGTTCTAAAATTTGGATATGACTCTAACAGAAAAGAAGTCACACGAAGTGCACACTTCCCAGATGATTTAGAAGACTCAGAGAGAAAAGGGTTTCGGCACAATTTATATACTGTTCAGATAATATCAAAGCGATAAAAAGTGACATTTAGCACGTTAGGTTTAAACATGTAAAAATCAGATAATAAAGCAAAATAAAACAGTTTATTCTAAGCTCGAATTCTTAAACCCTGAACCAGAGATTCTGGGTTCCAAATCCCCAGCAGAGTCGCCAGAGCTGTCACACCTCCTTTTTCACCCCGGAGGGTAATAAGGGAGTTTTTCCACTTTAAGTGACATTATTTGGATTTGGGATTTATTTTAGTTTTCAAAGTCGCCACCCGGATTTTTGAAAATGCTCCGGGACACCGTTTTATTTTAAAATCCCAAACCGAGGAAATTTTGACTCTGTTTTAATTTGTCTGCGACCAGAAATCCGAGTAAGGAATTATGTTAACCCGGGAGAAGGTGTTAGGCATTCCCGAGTTCCGTGATTCTAGCAAGGTCGCTCACTATTAATATTTGGCATATATTATCTGATTGTTCTACGTGTTTTAACCTATTGTGCATTTAGCCCTTTTTTTCACTTTTTAAACCGCTTTTAATATTTATGGATTTATCTTGAAATAAGTCAAGATGTCGTGCACTTATTTGTTTTTGGGACATATTATAACTACGCCACATGAAATGCACCCGTAATTACAACATGTGATTTTTATTATAGTTTGAAGTTGAAGACAGGGACATGAGTTGTCGCACCCGCGTGTAGATTACGTAGTCAAGACTATGGTCGTGACGGTTTTATAGTGCCTATTTGAGGCGATGTTCGGTCATTCTCTATGTCTTCTATTTTTTGAAAGATCGTTTTAGTTTTAAGATCAATTAGGACGTTATCTTAAACAAGCCACGATGGTGTGCACTTGTTGTTTTTGAACACACGGAAAACACAACACATGAAATGCACCCGTGGTTACAATGTACATTTTGTTAATGTTTGGAGTCGAGGGTGGGGGCATGAGTTTCCACTCCCGAGTGTATGTTAAGGTAATTCGAGATAATACTTGATTCTTTACCAAATTTCAGACTAAAAGGTATCTTTCTACCTAGGGGGTTGCCTAAAAAGTGAAATTCATTAGCCTAATAGGCAACATATTTCGGGCTATGGCCATATTTTAGCCCCAATTAATCACTTTAGGCCATCCTAGTTTGGCTTTTTTTGTAAGAAGACTATCAGTTAGGAAATTCAATTCTTAATCAGATCTTAAAGGTCTTCTCTTTCTAGTTTGGTAGATGATAGAAAATGTGTTAATCAAGATGCACCTCATTCGTGTAGATATACATACACCTATAAGAGTTTTAGACACATAAATACGTTATCTACTGGTCTCGCTTCAAATTGGTAAGCTAAAATTACTTTATTTTTTCTGGAACTTTGTAATTTCTAACGAAGAACATAGCACAGGCAGTTTTACCAATTTAACAGTTCTTGTCAATTTTTAGATAGCCTAATCACATGCTTCAAGGTTCAAAAGTGTTCATACATCGATTTCACAAAATTTAATAGGATACGACAAGAACCAAAATAATCTACTAAATCCACTTATATTGAAACAACAGATTTTTGAAATAACCACTTATGAAAATCCAATAAATGTTTACGAAAAGGTTTCATGTGGACTGATTTGAGTACAACTCCTTTTTTATCGATTAAACACCTATTTTTTATCCTTGAACTATTTTTTAGAGCAAAACAGATTTAAAGTTCCAGGAAAATCGCCTCAAAATTTTAGCTTGAACACTATCAGTTGAAGGGCTAAAAATGAATATACAGCCCAGTCCCTTAAATTACAAGATTCCAAAGTGCATAAATGAACGAATTACAGTTTTTCTCAAGCGAAAATACAGCTTCCGTAAAAATATATTTTTTATGAATATCAAAGAAAAACTAAAAATGGAAATCCTAAATAGCTGCTCCACATCTGGATTCTTCGTACTGTACATTTGTAGTCCTCTTTTTTTATAATTTATAGAACACATAAACTAATTAAGTGTTGAGCACCCACTAGATCAAACAGGACCATGAAAGAAGGTCAAGTTTGAACCTGATAATGTTATGCTAAGCTACACCAACAAAACAGAATTATTTATGCATTCTCTTGGTGTAAACCTGACCATGAATCTGTCAGATTTCAATCCCATAATGCCAACATTAAACTAAGTCTAAAGCCATATGAAGACCTGCTTACTGAGTCTCTTCAATGAACAAGGAACACAAATAAGAGAACCTTCTATCATTAATCTAAGATTGTAAGTCCAACACTTTACTATTTGGACAGTGTTGAGGATATACCTTTGAGTATTGTCAAAAGATGAATCTAATCATGAAATAGGTTAGATTCACTCCTTAATGGCACTCTTAGAAGAACAAAGCATATTCAGACCTTTTCTGGACTAAATCTGGCCATAAAAAGAGTCAGATTCAGCTCCATATATCTCATCTTTTGGTCCTCTTGACAATTATACTATAATTTTGAATTTTTAGGCTTTTATAGAGACATAATCTGATCATTTTAAGAGATTCAGGTTCCTTACTCTAGGAGGCCTTTTGACTACTTATTTTATGCCCTAGCAGAGGTGACTTCAGGGACATGCTACTGTTTATGCACTATTGTGGGGTGAATTTGACCATTGGAAGGTCAAACTCATCTACCCTAGTGCTAATACTAACCTACCCCGAGACTTGCTTGTTGAATCTCTTTATTTGCCAAAGAGACTCAATTGAAAGCATATTTTCAGCACATTTATAGAAAGAACCCGACCATAGAGAAGGTCAGATTCTACACCATAGTGCAGCCTTTTTAGGAAGTGGAACTACGATTATCAACTACATTTATATACCTTTAGCCTAAAACAAACAGAATACTCCAGCAAAGAAATACCAAGAGCAAAACAGTACCTATCACACTCACAAAATCACTATCATGCCAATAAGCATCTATACAGTCACATTTACATAAAGCAGAAGAAACAACCTTATTTATCAAGAACAACTAACTTAAACAATGAGTAAAAGAAGAGAATTCCAATCCAACATTTCATTGAGAACAATAAGTGTTAATACATACCTTTTTAAGAGTTAACAGCAGAAAACTTGACCAAATAAAGGTCAAATGCTAAAAACTGGAGATCAACACAGCAACTAACAGGAAACAAAACCAGCAGTAGAGAAGCCCAGAAAGTGAGAGCTTGGAAAACCAGAAATTGAAGCAGGACCAGCAAGAAAACAGATTTCAACCAGATAAACTTTTTAAAACCCAGACAAATCAGTCAGCTATCACCCAAGACCAAGACTGAAGAAAACCATATTTTTTCAGATATTTCTATACCTAATCGAGTGTTCTTTTAGTATAGGATTTATACTGTGTGTGTGTATATGAAATTTCTGTATCCAGATTTTCAGCAGGGCCCAAGGTTCAACAAAAAGTCCCTGAATATGTAAAAAGAAAGTCTATTTATAGGATTTTTGGGAATGGGATATTCTTTGGAATATTCCCTATCCAAAAGCTGAAAAATAGTACTAAATAGTACATAGGGCAGTTGTCAACCTTATACTTGGGACAACTGCCCCTTTTCTAGAATCTTCCTATCTATTAAAAGACCCTTTTAACCTTAAAAATCTGACTTCCTAAACCGAGTTACCTAATGTACCCCCTTTTAACCAATATCCAAACAGGGTTCAATTAACCTAAGCATGCATGTCTGAACCAAGTCTAAACTAAGAACATGTTTTAAAAATATATTTTGGGGCTTCGAACTAATCAAGCATGAACAGGTAAAAGAAAGTAATCAAAATAGTGATAAAGTCAGAAGAAAACAGTGACACAAAAAATAAAAGAAAACTGATTAAACTAGCCTATTCATGCTTAAAAAAAACACGAAACATATAGAAATGAGAGGGGGGGTACCTGTAAAAGAAAGGTTTGGCCGGCAAAAAATGAAATAGTCGGACCTTGAACGGACTCCGGAGGGTTTGAAAACGAGTCAAACCCACATGAATCAATTGCTCTTATCAAGAGCAACTGACTCATGTAGGTCCGAACCGTTGAATCGTTCGAAGTCGACCGTTGAGCATTTTAGGTTTTTCAGATTCTTAGATCTGAAATCGGGTAATTTTGGGTGGAATTTTGGAGAAACTGATGGTGGGATGGGGTTAAGGGTGAGGAGAGGGTTGTAGGGTGAAAGGTTGGGGTGGTTTAGAGATGGTCTGCCACCGTTAGGCGAGTTCCGGTGGTGGAAACGTGGGGCGGATAGGGTTTGGTCGAGGCAGAAGAGAGAGAGACGAAGGGGAGGGGAGGCGGCTAGGGTTTGGTGGGGGTTAGACTTTGATGGAAATGAGGGAGGTGGTGAGTGTTTGGACATATATATAGTTAATGGATAATGAGTTCTCAACCGTTGGATCTGGAAAGATCAACGGTTGAGATCTTTCGATTTAATTGAACGGAGTCGTTTTGGGTACTGGGGCCGGAACGGGTAGGAGGTGTATTGGGCTGGGTCGTTTGAGTGTATAGAGATAGGGATTGGGCATGGGTATTTCTTGGCGCAGGTCCGATTTAAAGCTCTCTTGATTAGTTAAACTTGTTAATCTAATTAGGTTCTAATATAATTTAATCCAAAAAATGTAGTAATTAATTTTAACCTTATTTTTCATCTATTTACGGATTAATCAAGAATAAAACGGCCAATTTTATATTCCTAATTAAACCTTTGATTTATCGAATTAAAATGATTAATTTTTAGTAATTAGTTATTAAAACTACATTACGTTAAATAACCATCATTCATTTGTTATTTTATTCAATTAATTACAAATAATGAATATATAATTCCTTGATAATAACGATGCACCTAAGTACGCAATTTTAAATAATTTTAAAGGATGAATTGTAAATATGCAATGCAAAAATAATTCACAATTAACACTAAAATTCAATAAAATTTGTAAAATTAATTTATTTTATTGAATTTTGTAGGATTATATGGTGGGTTAAAAATCACATGCTCACAATGAATATTGAAGTGATGCTAAAGAAGGAAAAGATAAGGCTGACATAGGAAAATGTATGTCCTCAAGGAAACATACCAAATACTCCACAATTCTCCAATTCCTCGTTTCGCAGACCATAACTCCCTCTCATCCGCAGAGTATTTTTACTTGTTTTTTTTTTTTTTTTTTTTTTTTTTTTTTTCGTATAACCTCATTTACATTAGTTTCCTTGGCTAGACGGAACAAAAGAAATAATGACGCACAATGACACACTCAAAAGTTTTTCCTTTTATTGGCTCATTCGTGATAACTTCTTCGAATGAATTATGAGACAGTTCATTAACATCTTAACATATCAAAGCATGTTTGTGGTATTTTTGAATGATGACACGTTAGAATTTCCACATCATTTTTATCCACAATTATTGTCAGATACCTTCCAAATTCTAAGTGTATTACGTTAGCATTGGTGGATGGATGGAATTTGGGAGAAATTCATTCCCAAATTTCATTCACGTCCAAGATATGGCCGAATGTAGCCAAAATATAGTACGTATGTGGACAAAACATTCGGGATGAAAACGGGAAGAAAATGATTTTAGAAAATGAATGGAATATTCTTTGGAAGGACTTGGTGGAGACATGGACAAGTGTTTGAGATAAATCGTAAGATTTTGATGTTTCTTTAACTTTATTAGAGTAGTAGTTTTGAATTATGGGAAACAAGCCAAATAGAGGTGTGGACTTTATGTGTGAATGTAGGAACAAGATCCTTTTGATTACGAAGCTGAAAAATTCTCACTGAATTTCAGAAACTCTGCGAATAATAGTTCAACCTTGAATTCATTACTGGATGAAAATAATGAAAGACAACAAGAAAAAGGAAAATAGAAGAATAATTCTGCAGAAAAGTTCTGATTGATGATAGTGTTACTTTTCAAGACATACTTTATTTGAAGTCAGTATCAAAACATTCTTTTGCCTTCACATGTGATACATATATCTACCAAGAAACCATAGGGGGAACCTCTACCTCACCCCCAATCCAGCAGCCACTTTTCAACTTTAAAATAATTCATAGGAGTATATAATAATACTACCCACTTAAATGACTCAAAGAGATGGCATTAATGACAATAGATTATTGGTTATTTCACTTAGAAATGATCGACCTCACAGGATTAACTAAAAGACAAGTGTGAGAAAACCTTTTTTGGCATTTTGTGAAGCCTTCAGAAGTCCGTTACGAACAGTAATTAAGACTGGAAGTGTACATGTAGTTAAACAAGTGCAGTGTTTCTTTTCTCTGTTCCATTTACACTCTTGGTGCGTTATGACTGTCATGGGCGGCTTTCCAGCCATGCCTCATGATCCCTTGGACGCGTCCCGTGGCGTCCTGGAAAGCCTTCTAATGCCTAGCGTCACGGATAGCTCCGTGGTCTTGGTTGCGCCAAGTGAAAAGTGTGCATGTGCCTCTGTCTCCCCACTGATATCCCTCGCTAGCGCCCAGCCATAAGCAGCTTCCAACAGCACCGCGCGCGCAGATCGTGATGCCAGAGATAAAGTTGCTGACAACGGACCTGTTTCTACCTTGTAGGAAACTAAGTCCTTTTCATTGTAAATATAGAGTAGTTTTATTCCATGTAATTTCATTATATTCCTCTAGCTTAATTAGTTCAAGTCATGTAGCTTTGGTTTATTTTTTTTAAGCATTATTAGGGGGGATCAAGCAATCAAAACTTTCTAGCAAGCAATTCTCCGTACTGGTGTCTCTCCCCCTCGACACCACGTTCCCTTCTTTTGTAATAGCTTTCATTTATGCAATCAATATTTTTTTCAATTCTCTTTACTGTTCTCTCAATTGTTTTTTACATCGGTTTTCCTGTACGACACTGACAATCTCGTCTAGCGTACGAAGAGGACCTCAGTCGGCGGACATCAGTTGTACTGACATCAGTTGCTTAGACTTACGTCGCCCTTCCAAGGAACATCAGGAAGGCGCCGCGTAATAGTTGGTATCAGAGCCTAGGCTCGACATCGGACGAGGGAACGCATTGCTGTTACCACCATTTCTGACCATGGTGAATCATGGGGACCACATTGCGGCCCTTGAGGAGACGGTTGACATATTACGACCCATTGTAAATACGATACCTGAACTACAAACCAGCCTAGTGCAAAAGTTGGACGACCTGGACCGCAGAATGATCCAGGCCGAAGTTGACATAGAAAACATCAGTCGCGACTCTGAAGGAGACCGGCAAACGGCATCTACTGAGGCCGCCGAAATTTTTGGTAAATTCGAGGACCTCCAACAGGAGCGTACCGAGGATTTAGCCTACAGGGCACAAGAGTAGATAGGGTGACTGCCATGCAACAAACTATAGACAACTTGCCAGGCCAGCTCATTGTTGTTAATGCTGCTCTACAAGGTTTGCTTCGAGGAGGTGGAAATCAAATCGGGGGTGCTGTGAACCTCACCCCCATAGCACAAAAACTGAAAATTCCTGAGCCAAAGCCATACAACGGAGCTCGGAATGCTAAAGAAGTGGAGAATTTCATCTTCGACATCGAGCAGTACTTCGATGCTGTGGGAGGCCTAGAAGAAGCCAAGAAGGTAGCAACTGCTGCCATGTATCTTCAGGGTGATGCTAAGCTCTGGTGGCGAGTGAAGTATGAAGCCATCAGGGCCGGTGAAGATGCTTTGGAGACATGGGAAGAACTGAAGGTAGCGATACGCCTACAGTTGTTCCCTGAGAATGTTGAGTACAATGAAAAGAGAAAACTACAGGAGCTCCGACAGACCAGATCAGTGCGGGACTACGTGCGAGAATTCTCCGCGCTCATGCTGAACATCCGTGACATGGGGGACAAAGACAAGATCTTCACATTCCTGGAAGGGTTGAAACCTTATGCCTGCATGGAACTGCAAAGACAACGGGTAGATACCCTACCCAAAGCGATCCAAGCAGCAGAATGCCTTGGGTACTATCAGGTGGAAACTCGGAAGGATAAGCCTCAACCGCCTGTACGAGCGGGATCAAAGGAGGCCAGCCTAACAGTGGTGGCCGTAGCAGAAATGGGGAAGATCGGAGTGCACCCAAAGCTAAGTTTCCTTCCTCAGGCAGCAACAATGCTGCGTCAAAACACAAGCACAGATGAATTCCCATCAAGCTTATGATGATGGGACGGATGACGAAGAAGACGATGCGGAGCAGACCGAACCAGTCAGTGCCTTCAATGCAATTGTGGGTTCTATTTATGAGGCATTAGCGGGAACCAGTGCTGGTATCCGTAAGAATAAGGACCCCTGCCCAATCCCCAAGAAAGGGAAAAAGAAGACGAATGAAGGGAATCCTCTTAAACAAAAGAGGACCTTGATGTTAGATTGAACTGAAGGTAAATGGCAAGCCCATTCGGGCGATGATAGATACAGGTGCTACCCACATCTATTTGGCCTCAACTCAGGCAGAGCGCCTTGGCATAGTTGTAGGAAAGGGCATAGGTCACGTCAATGATATCAACTCACCTCCTCAGCCAGTGGGTGGAATAGCCAAAGGAGTACCAGTGAAAATGGGTCCTTATGAAGGAAAGTTCAACTTGCGCGTGGTGGTCATAGATGACTTCGAGTTGATAGTTGGGCTGGAATTCTTGAGGCAAACTAACACCATGCCCGTACCATATGCGGACATGTTTCTGATGATGGGAGTAAATGGGGCCAAGCCCAGCATTATCCCGTGCATGTCCGTGAAAATGGCTGCTGAGAACATCTCGGC
This sequence comes from Nicotiana paniculata, assembly GCA_005239505.1. Lineage (NCBI taxonomy): Eukaryota > Viridiplantae > Streptophyta > Magnoliopsida > Solanales > Solanaceae > Nicotiana > Nicotiana paniculata. The sequence continues at coordinate 13,539 of ML335863.1, forward strand.
CTTGCAACTGAAGAAGGGAGTCAAAAGACATGAACCTACGTTCCTGACTACCCTATGCATTGAAGAGATAGAACGCTCATGGGGTCCCATCTCTACACCCGTAAAAGAGATACTAATGGAATTCGAAGACGTCATGCCACAGGAGATGCCAAAGCGAATTCCACCTAGGCACACTGTGGACCATGAGATTGAGTTAGTGTCGGGTGCGAAGCCACCTGCCCGGGCACCTTATAGAATGTCACAACCCAAACTGACCGAGCATCAGAGACAATTGACGGAGATGCTAGACACAGGGATCATTGTACCCTCCAAGTCTCCATATGGGTCCCCTGTGCTTTTCCAAAAGAAACATGATGGTAGCCTACGACTCTGTGTGGATTATTGAGCTTTAAATAAAATCACTGTGAAGAACAAGTATCCTATTCCTCTCATGGCAGACTTGTTCGATAGATTGGGGAGTGCAACAGTGTTCACGAAAATTGACCTAAAGACAGGGTATTGGTAAGTCTGGATTGCTGAGGGCGATGAACACAAGTCGACCTATGTGACAAGATATGGGTCGTTTGACTTCCTAGTTATGCCGTTCGGCTTGACTAATGCTCCAGCTACATTTTGCACCCTGATGAACCAAGTCTTCCGAGAGTATATTGATGAATGGTGGTCTATTTGGATGACATAGTGGCTTATAGCCAGACACTGGAAGAACACCTGGAGCATTTGTGGAAAGTCCTAGCCCGGTTGTGGGAGCATGAATTATACGCAAAACTATCCAAGTGATTCTTTGCTCAAAAATAGATCGACTTCCTCGGACATATCATTGAGGAAGGGCGGATCAAGATGGACCAGCAAAAGATCCAAGACATCACAGATTGGCCACCACCCAAGGATATCCACGCCTTGAGAGCGTTCCTTGGCCTATGCAATTTCTATCGGCGATTTGTGAAGAATTACTCCCTTATTGCAGTTCCATTGACAAAAATCCTCAAGAAAGCCATGCCTTGGGATTGGGGTCCTAGACGAGCGGAGGCCTTCAACGCATTAAAAGCGGCTATGTCTAGTAGCCCCATCTTGGCCCTTCCTAATTTGGCCAAGCCATTCAAGGTACAAAAGGATGTTTCCGACTATGCTCTTGGCAGAGTATTGTTACAAGACGAGCATCCCATATCATATGAGAGTCAGAAGTTGAAGGACGCAGAGCGGCGTTATGCCTCCCATGAGAAAGAACTACTGGCCGTCGTTCATTGCTTACGCCTTTGGAGGCATTATCTGTTGGGATCCCCGTTCGTGGTCAAGACAGACAACACAGTTGTTAGTCATTTCATGACCCAGCCGAAGCTGAATGGACGACAGGACCGATGGCAGGAACTCCTAGAAAAATTTCACTTCAACCTGGAGTACCGAAGCGGGAAGACTAATCATGTTGCTAATGCGCTCAGTCGGAGAGCTGATCTAGCATCAGTGTGTCTGCTCGCCACCCTAAGGGGGAGCGAAGTAGCCACCAACATCAAAGACCAGATACAGGATCTACTCATCAAGGATCCCGCTGCACAATATTTGGTTGATCTAGTAGGACAGGGCAAGACTCGCCAGTTCTATATGGAGGATGGTTTCTTGAAGGTAAAAGGGAACCGACTTTATATTCCTAAAGGAGGAGATCTGAGAAGAACTCTCTTAGCAGAATGTCACGACACTCTGTTGGCCGTCCATCCCGGCGAATAACGCACCATGGAATTACTTCGTTGTGCATATTATTGGCCTCAAATGGCCGACGACGTCACTCAGTATGTGAGGACTTGTCTAGTATGCCAAAAGGACAAGTCCGACTGCTTGACACAAGCGGACTCTTGGAACCACTAGCTGTTCCAAAGAGACCTTGAGAAAACGTGTCTCTGGATTTCATCACCGGATTGCCCAAGGTCGGAGATCTCATAACTATCTTGGTTGTGGTGGATCGATTTTCCAAGTATGGCACCTTCATTGCAGCACCTCAGTATATATCAGAAGAAGATACAACTCGACTCTTTTTCTCCCATGTCGTCAAATATTGGGGTCTGCACAAAGACATCGTTAGTGATCGCGATTCACGCTTCACTAGCAACTTTTGGACCTAAATATTTAAGTGCATCAGGTCAAAATTGAGTCATAGCTCAAGATTTCATCCGCAATATGATGGCCATACGGAGCGGTTCAATGGTACGTTGGAGGAATATATCTGCCACTTTGTTAATGGATCACAAAAGAATTGGGTGAAGCTTCTGGATGCTGCTCAAATGTGTTTCAATTCAGAAAAGAGTTCTAGTAGAAACAAAAACACTTTTGAAATTGTTACCGGACAGCAACCGCTTCTCCCACACACCGTGAATGCACCAAATATGTCCAAATCTCCTCGTGCTGCTAGCTTCTCAAAATGATGGAAGCAAAACTTGGAGATAGTGCGGAGCTATCTTGTCAAAGCCCAAAAGCGGATGCGTCACTTTGTTGAATATCAAGTAGGAGACAAAATGATGGTCAAAATCCCAAAGCGGTACTTGTTTGCAGGGGTCCATGACCCTCGCCTATTGCAAAAATATATTGGATTGTTGTCCATTGAAAGACGCATTGGGAAAGTTGCATACCGAGTGGATACCCCAGCTTGGTGGAAAATCCATCCCGTCTTCCATGTCAGTCTTCTGAAACCTTTTTGGGAAGACACGGAGGATCCTTCATGGAGCCAACTCACAATACCTAGTATTCGAGGCCTCAATTCAACAGATAAAAGGCGTGCCGAAACTATTCTGGATGATCGGGTTATTCATGCCTCAAGGAAGGATCACCAAGAGTTTTTGGTGAAATGGCAAGGGTGTGATGCAGAGGAGAATACTTGGGAGAGGGGAACAAACCTCAAATCCTATAAGATCCTAATTGAAGATTATTTTGCAAGTAAGGTGTCGAGGACGTCGCCAACTCAGGTGGGGGAGAATGTCATGGGCGGCTTTCCAGCCATGCCCAATGACCCCTTGGACGCGCCCCGTGGTCCTGGCAAGCCTCGCAACGCCTAGCGCCACTGACGACCCTGTGGTCTTGGTTGTGCCAAGTGACAAGCGCGCATGTGCCTCTGTCGCCCCACCGATATCCCTCTCTAGCGCCCAGTCGCAAGCAACTGCCAACAGCACCGCGCTCGCAGATAATGCCGCACGCGTAGACAATGTCGCACGCGCAGATCGTGATGCCAGAGACAAAGTTGCTGACAACGGAACTGTTTCTACCTTGTATGAAACTAAGTCCTTTTCATTGTAAATATAGAGTAGTTTTATTCCATGTAACTTCATTATGTTCCTCTAGCTTAATTAGTTTAAGTCATGTAGCTTGTGTTTATTTTTTTTAAGCATTATTAGGGGGGATCAAGCAATCAAAACTTTGTAGAAAGAAATTTTATGTACTGGTGTCTCTCCCCCTCGACACTGCGTTGCCTTCTTTTGTAATAACTTTCATTTATGCAATCAAGATTTATTTCAATTCTCTTTACTGTTCTCTCAATTGTTTTTGACATTGGTTTTCCCGTACGGCACTGGCAATCTCGTCTAGCGTACGGAGGGGAGCTCAGTTGGCGGACAATAGCTGTACTGATATTAGTTGCTTAGCCTTACGTCACCCTTCCAAGGAACATCAGGAAGGCGCCGCGTAATATGACTTATGAATCCTTACCCCTGTATAATAATAATAATAACCATTTTTGCTATTTATGGCACTAAACTTCTGTTCATCTCAAATTTAAGATTTCAACTGTTAGAGATACATGCGATGGGCAACTCATTCGGTCGTTTATTAAAGATCAAGGGCGGCTTATCTAAGAAACAAAGGTGTTGTTGCTTCTCATGCTCAAAATGTCAGGGGGCTTAAATGAAACTCAATCTACGTAAAATGTCACTGATAAACTGTGAAAAATGCATATTTTTAGGTGTACTTTCATTTCATAACTTGTGTGAATGTGGGAGGTTACATGAATTTTTGTCATGAATTATGCTCATTATGTTTATTATTATGTGTAGGAGCAAATTGGACGAAAAGTGAGAAAAATAAGTTGATTCGGGACCAAAAGACAAAAGAAGAACTTCGCTCTTTCACTCTCGCATGCACACAAGAGTGTGAACGAGCTAGCTGAGGGGAGATTGAAAAGAAAATAGCGGATTATGGCAAAAAGGCATGGAAGTGCACGAGAGACTTGGAAGGAAAAGAAAAAAGAAGAACTTCACTCGTTCACTCTCGCGGATGGGGGGTTTGACCTAAAGGAGAGGGATTCGATCTAAGGAGGAAAAAAAATGCCAGGAGCAAGACGGAGAATTTTTCTATGCGTTTTTCACTTTCTTCTTCCTATTTCCATTATTGGTAATGAATTCTAGTATTGTAGTTGTGCATACTATTATGAATAGCTAATTTGATATCTAGGATTTTGATGGAACTTTTTATAGGATAAATTCTTGTTCTGTTCTCATATAATTGAGCCGTTGGATTTCTCTACTTGTTCAACTACGTGTTTGTTGATGTTGATTGAATGACCATCAATTGACTGTGTGTAACGACCCGGCAGGTCGTTCTGTGAGATCTGCCCGTTTTTCCTGTTTATTCTTTGTCATGTGTTTCTTAGCCTATTTATGATGTGTGGGGTCGGTTGGTTTGGGTTCAGAGTGGTCGTGGTGAGAAAAGAGACACTTAGTCTCTTGAGTTGGCCTTATGGTTAGACAAGTCAACCGAAAGTTGACTATTAGGTAAACGACCTCGATATGTGGATTTTATAGCCCAGACAACTTCGTTAGGTGATTTGGGACTTAGGAGTGTGTTCGGAATGTGGTTTTGATGTCCGGAGTAGAATTAGGCTTGAAATGACGAAATTGAGTATTTGGCGATTTTCGGTCAGCAATGGAAAATAGTCTATCGGGATCGGAATGGAATTACAGAAGTTGGAATAGGTTTATAGTATCATTTTGGGCATGTTCAAATTTTCAGGTCAATCGGACATGTTTTGGGTGGTTTCGGCATCTTTAGCAAATTTCGGAAGTTTAAAAATCCTTAGGCTTGAATTCGGGGTTAATTCGGTATTAGGATGTTGCTTTGAGTGATTCGAGGGATCGTCTAAGTTTAAATGATGTTATGGGATGTGATGGTATGTTTGGATGAGGTCCTGAGGGCCTCAAATGAGTTTCGGGTGGTTAACAGACTAAGTAATTGGTTAGCGACTGCTGAATCTGGTGTCATCTATTTCTAGTTTCCTTGTACGCGATCGTAGGAGTCCATTCGCGATCGCGTAGGTTTACTTTGGGGTAGAGAAAAGTTTGTTTTACGCGGTTTCAGGGTTAGGTTTGCGATCGCGTAGAAGGATTTGGAGCGGTGGTGTGATGAAGGAATTACTCTACGCGATCGTGTAGATTGGGGCTCGTTCGCGTTGTTGTGAGAGAGTGATATCCGCGATCGCGTGTGTGTTTCTGCGATTGCGTAAGGTTCAAATTGGGGGAGGCTTGTTTGAGCTTCGTGATCGCGAGCCTATTTCCGTGATCGCGATTAAGAAAACAATACCTGGGCAGAAAGTATAAAAAGCCATCTTCGCGATTTTTAGCCTATTTCTCACCATTGTTGAACGGATTTGAAGCTTTTTGAGAGGGATTAAAGAGAGAATCAAAGGGAATCACTTGAAGGAAAGATATTTGAATTCAATACTTGATTCTATGTTGATTTCTAGCTAATTAAACCTAAAATTTGTGGGATTTGAACCCTAAAATTTGAGAATTAGGGCTTATGATTTGGAGACTTTTGAGTTGGGATTTGAAGGGTCATTTGAGATCCGATTCTGATGTTCTTGGTATGTATGGACTCGTGGGAGGATAAGGATTCTTGTGATGTAATTTTTATCAAATTCCAAGATGTGGGCCCGGGGGTTGGGTTTGACCAATTTCGGGATTTGTGCTCAATTTTGATAATTTTCGAATGAGTTTCGTTCCTTGGCATATAATAATGATATAAATATGATTTTTGGTAGATTTGGAGCAATCAGAGGCCGAGTCTAGAGGAAAAGGCATCGAGGGCTAGAATTTTAGCTGGTTTTGAGGTAAGTAACGTTTCCAAACTTAGTTCTGAGGGTTCGAAACCCCGAACTATATAATATGACTATAATTAAGGTGACGCACATGCCAAGTGAAGGGAATGAGGGCGTGAACCGAGTGATTTGTGGCCCGGCTCATCCCATGGCACTGTCTGGTAGCTATTTCGGATTGTTATCTGCACTTTTATTGACGTGGTTAATGTGAACATGCTAGAAATCATGCTAAGTCAAATGCTAGGGCTTCATGCCGAAAATGCTGAGACCCGAGTGGTCGTATATTGTTGTCTCCTTATGTGTTTATTTGATTTTGTATACTCAGTCCTGTCATAGCATATCATTTCATGCCTCAGTCTCGGTAATTGTTGATTTTATATATTTATCATTGTTTCGGGCTAGTTCATGCATCAGTGAGCCCATGTGAACGAGACTGGAGAGTAATGACTGAGTAAGGCCGAGAGCTTGTTATTGAGACAGTTACGATATCGGACTGTACACCGCAACGATACTCTTATCATGCCTTCGTTGGATTGATATAGCGCTTGGGCCAATAGGAGCCCCTCCGGAGTCTTTACACCCCCAGTGAGCGCATTGACATTGAGGGATGGATCTTCCCTGGACATGGATCTTGTTCGAAGTTGATGATATGTGAGGGATGGATCGTCCCTAGACATGGATCCTGTCCGAGTGTTGAATCCCGGAGATGGACCTTCTCCGTAGGAGCTGGATTGGCCTTTTCCTCAGTACTAAGTGACTACGGCCACCGGTGTTTATGCATATTCCGGGATGGATTTTCCCTGGGCCTGAGAGCCATATACAGTACTGAGTGGACTTTTGTGTGAGAGATGTGAGCACTATGTGCATTCCCACACTGTTGATACATTGGCATATAGTGTACTGAGATATACCTGGGTTACTTGTCATCTCGGTGATATTCTGTTTTCATTATCCATTGAAACTGAGCATGCCTAAATTTTATGTACTGTTTTCATTACAATTATTGAGGTTTATCCCGTCACTACCTCTCAACCCGTAGTCTGGGTTCGTACTTCTGAGTTGGTGTACTCACATTACCCCCTACACCTTGTGTGCAGATCCAGGTACATCGGAACCCGGTAGGGGTTGCTGAGCGGCTATCAGAGTTCCTTTTGAGGCATCGGGGTAGCAGCTGGCGATCGCAACCTTGATTATCTCCTTCTCTATCTACATGTCTTATTTATTTATTTCAGACAACTTTATGTCGACATTGTATTTTGATATTCGATGTAGTAGCTCATGACTCGGTGACACTAGATCTGGGTTCGGGTTTTCTCTTACTTATGTTTTCAATGATGATTTAACTCTTAAATGTTGTATAAATATGAAACTTTTTCTGCAATTATAACGGATTTTTCTAAAAATACCTGTTAATGAATGAAATGTGTGGTTTACCTGATTTCACGATAGGCGCCATCACGACCGGGTATTTGTGGTTGTGACAGTTGGTATCAGAGCCCTAGGTAAATAGGTCTCGCCAGTCATGAGCAGGTTTAGTAGAGTCTTGTGGATCGGTAAGGAGACGTCTGTACTTATATTCGAGAGGCTACTGAACCCTTAGGAAAACTCTCACATTCTTGAATTCTGTCGTGCGAATCTGTTGATTCCTGGAACTAAACTTCTGTTGTTTTCATTCTCTCACAGATAGTGAGGACTCACGCTACTGATCAGGGTGACTAGACACCAGCTAGACCAGCAAGAGGTTGAAGCCGCGGTCGAGGCCGTGGCAGAGGGAGGGGTGCAGCCCGCGCAGCAGCCGGGGCAGTAGTTTGGAGAGATTTAGCAGACTTCAGCCTCCGACTTTCAGTGGTACTGAGGGAGAGGACGCCCAGGGCTTCTTAGACAAGTGTCAGAGGATTCTTCGCATAGCAAGGAGATTGGAGGCCAGTGGGGTCCCATTTACTACCTTCCAGTTCTCAGGAGGTGCATTTGTTTGGTGGGAGGCCTATGAGAGGTGTAGACATGTTGATGCAGCGCCCCTTTCCTGGCGTCAGTTCTACATTTTGTTCCTGGAGCAGTATGTACCGTAGTCCCTCAGGGAGGAGCTGCTCAGGGAGTTCGAGCAGTTGCGTCAGGGGGACATGACCGTGAAGCAGTATGAGATGAGGTTCTCTGAGTTGGCCCGTCATGCTATTTGGCTAGTTTCCACGGATAGGGAGAGGATCAGGAGGTTCGTTGATGGCCTCACTTATCAGCTTCAGATTTTTCTGACCAGGGAGAGGATATCTGGTGCTTCTTTTGAGAAGGTGGTTGACATTGCTAGAGAGATTGAGTCGGTTCGCGGCCAGGAGCGAATCGAGAGGGAGGCCAAGAGGCCTCGAGGGTCTGGTAGTTTCGGTGGTGTTCATTCAGGAGGTCAGTCTCAGCATAGCAGAGGCCGTTCATTTAGTCCTCCTCAACCAGTCCGCCCAGCCTACAGTGGTGCATCATCGGGGCATGGTCCCCGCAACCCACATTCGGGTCGTTCCTCATTAAGTGCTCTTCCAGCCCAGAGTTCATCTCGGCCACCATCAGTTCAGGGTTCCTCGGTGCATGGTTCTTCTAGTGGTTATTCTGGTTCTACGGGTTCCCTTCAGTCCCCACCATCATTTGCTGAGAGGGGTTGCTTTGAGTGTGGTGATCTAGGTCATATCAAGAGGTTTTGTCCGCGTCTTTCGGGTGGTTCCTTCCAGCAGAGGAGCCAACCTTCATCTTCAGCACCAGTTACTTCACCACCCGCCCAGGCAGCTAAGGGTGGGGTCCAGTCAACTAGAGGCCTCCCTAGATGGGGAGGTCGACCAGGTGGAGGTCAGGCTCGATTTTATGCACTTCCAGCCAGACCAGATGCTATAGCCTCAAATGTAGGGATTACAAGTATTGTTTCAGTATGTCACCGAGATGCTTCGGTCTTATTTGATCCAGGTTCCACGTATTCTTATGTTTCATCATACTTTGCTCATTTTCTGGATATGCCCTGTGAGTCCTTAGTTACATCTGTTCATGTGTCGACCCCGGTGGGCAATACTATTATTTTGGACCGTGTGTACCGGTTGTGTATGATATCTATTGGGGGTCTGGATACCCGAGTGGATCTGTTATTACTTAGAATGGTTGATTTTAATGTGATATTGGGCATGGATTGGCTATCTCCGTGTCATACTATTCTGGATTGTCACGCTAAGACCATAACCTTAGTGATTCCAGGATTTTCGAGAGTTGAGTGGAGAGGCTCTGTTGAGTATGAACCTAGTAGGATGACTTTATACCTGAAGGACCAACGTATCGTAGAAAAAAGGTGTTTATCGTATTTGGCTTTTGTGAGGGATGTCAGTGTTAAGACTCCCACTATGGATTCTGTTCCTGTGGTCCGTGATTTTCTGGATGTGTTTCCTGCTGAACTTCCAGGCATGCCACCTGACACGGATATTGATTTTGGTATTGATTTGGTGCCAGGCACTCAGTCCATTTCTATTCCACCGTATCGTATGACACCAGTGGAGTTGAAGGAATTGAAAGAGCAGCTTCAGGAACTCCTAGATAAGGGGTTCATTCGGCCTAGTGTGTCACCTTGGGGTGCACCAGTGCTATTTATAAAGAAGAAAGATGGTTCCATGATGATGTGTATTGAATACAGGCAGTTGAACAAGGTCACAGTCAAGAATAAGTATCCCTTGCCTCGTATTGATGATTTTTTTGACCAGCTTCAGTGAGCTAGAGTGTTCTCTAAGATTGATTTGAGATCCGGGTATCATCAGCTAAAGATTTGGGATTCTGATATTCCCAAGACAACTTTCAGGACTCGTTATGGTCACTATGAGTTTATGGTGATGTCTTTTGGGCTGACCAATGCCCAGCAACATTCATGCATTTGATGAACAACATGTTTCAGCCGTACTTGGATTATTTTGTTATTGTGTTCATTGATGACATCCTGGTATATTCTCGTAGCCAGGAGGAGCACGCTCAGCATTTGGGAGTTTTTTTGCAGAGATTGAGGGAGGAGAAGTGTTGAATCACGTCACTGCATGGTTTTGAAGATTGACAAATGCCAAACCAGTTGAACCAGGTGCATCAGGGCAAACATAGTCAAAAAGACCCATTGGCACGAGAAGCGTCAATGCACAGGAGATAAACATTATCTGTGAACTAAGAGGTTATCTCCTAAGTGAAAAGGTTGCAAAGTGATAAGAAGATGGAGTTCGATTTCAAGTAGGACAGAATCAAGATCAAGAAAGTTGAGATAAACAAACTCTTCCACCAAGGAAGAGTTGCATTAGAACTGAACAACAATATCTCAACAACTAACTCTATAAAATGTTGAAGCATTCCTGCTGAAGAATTTACGCACAAACACAGAAGTGAAACAAGAACTGAAAGCAAAATTACCAAAGCAATTTTGCAAGCAGAATCCTTGTGCGACACAAAAGCTACTTGAACCAGCTAGAAGAACCAGTTCCATCTGTTGTCTTTTGAGTCTAGTTATTTGTAGTAGGTGATTACATATTGTATCTTTCAGCTTTATCTAGAAGCAATTGTAATAGGTACACACTGTTCAAGTTAGAGTTAACTTGAAGTTTGTCGCAAATAGTTAGAGGCTAGTTTGCCACAAAGGGATTAGAGTTAGTCCTTAGGTTTACAAAAGTGTTTATTTTGTAAATGCTGTTTGGCTCATTGATAGAGTGAAGAGTTTGGGAAAATCCTACTGGGAAGTAGGTCGTGGTTTTTTCACCTTTTGAGCCAAGTGTTTTCCACGTAAAAATTGTTGTGTTCTTTAAATTCTGCAATTACTTTTCTGCAAACTGTAAAAGNTTGAAGGAGTAGATGTACCAAAAACTAGAGTTGGCTGCACTGCTGAGGATCTGAAGAAATGGGAGAAAAATGCTAAGGCCAAAATGTCGCTAGTTTGTGGACTAGGTCCATACGAGTATAGTAGGATTCAAAGCTGCACCACTGCCAAAGAGATCTGGGATACCTTACAAGTAGCTCATGAAGGAACACCTCAAGTGAAAAGATAAAGAGGTACTCTACTATACTCTTAGTATGAAAACTTCACTATGAAAGAAGGAGAGACAATCCAAGAAATGTACACAAGGTTCACAACTCTGACAAATGAACTTAAGTCTCTTGGTAGAGTCATTATTCAAGAGGATAGGGTAGAGAAGATCCTGACAAGGGTCTTACCAATTTCCTGGGAAAGTAAAATCACTGCTATCCAAGAATCCAAAAATATGACAACCCTCAGATTGGATGAGCTAATTAGAAACCTTACTCCCTATGAACTTAGAAGGAAGACAATGAAAATGGATGCTCCAAAGAAGGAAAGGAGTCTAGCACTGAGAATCACTGAGGGAGCAGATCTGGAGAAAGACAAGATGGCCATGATTACCTAAGAATTCAGAAATTTTCTCATAAGGAAGAAGGGCATCTCTAGAGGTGGAAACTACAACAAAGCAAAACCTCCAGAGAGGCCAACCAACGAGGGATGCTACAAGTGTGGAAAGACTGACCACCAGATCAAGAACTGTCCTCAGTGGGAAGTGGAATGGAAAAAGGAGAGATTTGAAAGAAGGAACAAGAAGAAGGAACTGGTCCAACCCAAGAAAACCACAACAAAAGCTATGGTTGTTGCTTGGGGGGAAAGCTCAGATGAAGAATCAGAAGATGGTGAGAATGAAGAACAACGCTCATGGCAATTGGCGAATCTGATGAGGAATCATATGAAGAACCAGAGGTAAGTATATCCCATATCAAAAACAAAATAAAGTTCCTATCTAAAGAAAAACTCTCTGAGTTGCTACTTGATTTTATGGATTATTCCGAAGAAACAACCAAAGAGAAAGAACAACTCTCTAAAGAGTGTGCAATGCTAAAAGCAAAATGCATGAACCTGGAAATCAGAGTAAGTGAATCTGAAAAGAAAAACACTGTCTTGTTGAACCAGGTTCATCCACTTGAAACTAAGATCCTAGATCTAAAATCTGAAAATTTAAAATTGAAGCTAGGAACTAGTAAAAAGACTGTTGATCATTCTCATATCATGTTAGAAGAAATATGGGAAAACTAAAAGATAAGATGTATACTAAGGATGAAAAGATAAGGACACTTAAAGAAGAACTTGGTAAAGTCAAACATGAATTAGATCGAACTTGCAAATGGAATAAATCCTCTTCTGCCTTGACATGGCTTCAAGAAAATCATAGTAGCAACCGGAGAGGACTTGGCTTTGGGAGTCAATTGCCCAAGTGGGATCCCAAAAGAAAGTATCTCACCCTCCCTGAGAATAAAATTTGCACCCATTGTGGTAAGGCTGGCCATTACAAAATTGAGTATACTGCAAAAGAGCAGGCCATTCGAAGAAATGAGAGCTTTGTTAAAAGAAAAAACTGGTTACCAAATTGGGCCAGAAAAAGCTT
>ML335867.1:0-13011 GCA_005239505.1 Nicotiana paniculata
CGTAATATGTGTGAGAGGGAAATGCTCCACTAAACAAGAAATTTATATCACCACTTCAAAATTGGTTATAGTTAAGGTGGCCAAGTTATATATATATTATGTATGTCATACATTAATATACAAAAAATATACATTTTATCGGTTATTAGTTTTTGGAGCGGTTTATAATTTATATTTATATTTATATTCTATATCTATATTATATTAAAAAGAGGGTAGTATGCAATGTGGTTAAGCCAAGTGACAAGCTTTTAACTACCCCTTGGCAATTTTAGGACAAGATAAATAGATAAGGTAATAAATGAGGTCTAGCAAAAGCTCTTAATATTTAGGAGTTGGATTTGTTTAAGATTCTTTAAATCAAATTCCTTAATTTATGGGACGTTCTAATAGATTAGATAATCATGAACTTTCATTTAGTTTATCATTCATATTATTTACTCATTGTTATTTGAAATCATAAATAAATAGGTAATTGGTTAAATATTTGAATTTGAAATGAAAATAAAACATTTGAATTGATAATTTTTTTTGGAAAAAAAATATATAGAGGCAAAAGGTTTGCCTCTATATACCTTATCTATTTATCTGTCCTAAAATTGCCAAGGGGTAGTTAAAAGCTTGTCACTTGGCTTAACCACATTGCATACTACCCTCTTTTTAATATAATATAGATATAGAATGTAAATATAAATATAAATTATAAACCGCTCCGAAAACTAATAACCGATAAAATATATATTTTTGTATATTAATGTATGACATACATAATATATATATATAACTTGGCCACCTTAACTATAACCAAAATTTTGAAGTGGTGATATAAATTTCTTGTTTAGTGGAGCATTTCCCTCTCACACATATTACGGAAATAACTTATTCTGAGAATTTATTTTCCTCGCTTCTGTCTTTTCTGTTTTCATTTCAGTTTTTCATATTGGCGTGAAAATATGGGAGTAGTCTTTTTTAGATTTTCCTTTGAAGTATATATATATATATATATATATATATATATATATATATATATATATATATATATATATATATATATATATATATATATATATATATATATATATATATATATAAGGCACTAGATCGATGAGTAATTTATGTTTTTGGTCTCTAAATTTTGCCTTAAATTCGATTGGTCAGGAGGATCTCAATAATGTCATCAATAAATATTATTTGGGTTTGAACCAGTGAGGTTAAAATAAAAAAACCCAGTGAGGTTAGCAGTACTTTCTTTGTGAAAGCTCATAACACGGTTTGCATTCACATGAAAATTATAAATGACTAGATAATTTGGCTTCATTTGATTGGATACAACACTTTTTCAATTTGCCAAGCAATAAAACTACAAACGATCATGGCGACACTTCTGATTAAAAGAGATCAAACATATTATTCTTTCATCTATATATAACTAGACATTTACTAAAATACTTTCATGATACTACAATATCGTCCACTATATATACGTGGACCCATGCAAAAGTCTCTTGAAAACTTATTTTCGTACCGGCGAGAGTTGTGATGAGATGAATGAGATTCCTCTAATCTTAACTAGAGATTTCGAACTTGAGCTCTGGGAATAGAGAAATATATGATAGAGAATATTTGGGGAAATTTAAAAATAGCCATATTTACAAGTGATCATTCAAAAATAGCCACAGTTTCAAAAGTAATCAAAATTTAGCCACTTTTCATGAAAAGATAAATCTGAACGAAAACACTATTCAAAATACTCCACCATAATATACTGGAATTCCTATATATTATGCTGGAGTTCCAGTATAATATACTAGTCCAACATAATATGCTGGAAGTTCATACACAGGTGCTCCAATCTCCAGTATATTATGCTGGAACTTCATACACAGGTGCTCCAATCTCCAGTATATTATGCTGGAACTTCATACACAGGTGCGCCGATCTCCAGTTTATTATACTGGAACTTTCCGTGTTGCAGCAAAATAGTTGCTATTTTTTAATGACTGTGCAAACGCTAGCTATTTTTGAATGACCAATCCGAAAACTGATTAGCCCGTGCTATTTTTACAAAATATTCCCACTTTATAGGCTTTACGCAATGTGAATGTGAATAGTCGAGACAATAAATTTCCAAAATCAGATGGCTATAGAACAAAGTTAACTTATCTACAACTTAGGATTCTAAAATAAAAAGTCCATCCCACATTCCCAAAACCCTAATTTCCAAGCATTGACATGTTAAACCAATGTGATTTGTTTCCCAAAGAAAGCCACAATTTCTTGGCTTCTTGGAGATGGAGTTTTGCTAATTCCTTTGCAAATGATAAGAGAAGTGCAGAGGGAGACAACAAGCCGCGAAATGTGAATGCATATGAATGACAGATGACCTAACATGACTACACTTTTTTTGGTTCATCCCAATGCTATTGTCTTTAGGGAAATGAACATAAGCAAAAACTTTATAAGTATTAACCTTGGCTAGCATACGGCGCGAGTCGAAAACCGTGAGGTCTCAGGTTTAAATCATAACAGAAGCAAAAACGTCAGGTAATTTATTCATATATGTCCAGGTTTTGGTGAACTTACCCGATGCCTGTACTGATTGAAGATAACAAGTGCCTCGTAAAAATAGTCAAAGTGCGCGTAAGTTGATCCACACAATTAGGAAAAGAAAAAAAAAACAAGTATTATCCTTGCGCTACATCTCCAACATGTTATGTACAGTCTTACCTAATCATTTATGCATGGTGTTTTGCTAAAGTTGGATTACTTTGTTGGACTATCTTCTTGTTATTTTATCCTTAGTTTAGTTGTGTGATATAATTGATTGGATATGTCGACCAGCATGAGTTTAACACATATTATTTCGATTGAAAATCTTGACCAAAATAAACGTGACACATAAAAATCAGAATAAATCAGTAGTAAATTACTTTTTAAGATTCTAGTTCAATTCGACTACATAATCATTATATTGATATTGTCTAATTAGGCTTAGTCGAGAATATAATCCAGTTGATGTGATCAATCGGACAAGTTGAATGATTATCATGTAATTGATTCACAAAGCTTTTAGCATCAAGAATGAAAAAAATAACATGACAAACGAAAAGATTGTTCCTAGGTTGTATAGGTGTATGTATACAATCGAAAAGATTGTACCGTAGAACTATTTAGCGTACGTTTTTAATTATATACTATATATCTAAAGTTTAATACGACCAGCTATATATTTAATGAATATGGTTTGAGTTTCATGACATTTGTGATCAAGTACCGTTGTCAACTTAAGTCTTTCTTTTCACCATCGAAGATTGTGGTGAAATAAATACGATTTTTTTACCTTTAACTAGAGGTGTCGTATTTCGATCTCGAGAATGAAAATATCTGACAGAAAACACATTCCCCTTAATAAGTTTTATATGACACGAATTTGAATTAGTCGAGATGACAAGCTAAAAAAAATCTCTCTTTGGTCGCAGAACAAGAGGAAATCAAACATTGTATTGGTAATCTCCTGGAGTGGAATAAATGGCTCATCTCGGCACCTTTTATTTTCTTTCTTTTTCTCTTATTCATCAGTTGTTATATTGTAAAAGTGCAAAAAAAAAAAGAAAAAGAAAAAAAAAAGTGAGAAAAAAGTGGCTATTAGTGCCTTCTCCAACCAAGCTTATAATTAAATAGAATAAAACAAATTCGCTTAAATTTGTCGTGCGCCGTAGGAATGTGCGTTCGGGCAATTCAGATTGGATATGAAAATTTCGGTTTAGATTTTAAATTTTTGGATTGAAGAAATGGCAATCTGAATCCAATATGAAAAAATTCGGATTGGATCGGATATTTTAAGTTTGGATTCGGATTAATCGGTTTGAATATTTTAAAATTTTCGGTTTTGAGCTTATAAGTCGAGATATTTTTTCTTTTTACAATAATGATTAATGAGTATTCGTGTTGAATTGCCTAAAAGTTTTTCATTTTCACCGCAATCATCCAATTAAATATTCAAGTAATGAAATCATCATCAAAGAAATACAACCAAGACATTAGTAAGGCCGATAAGAAGTAGCAATAGTAAAATTATGTCCAAATAAAGAATATTTTGATAGTAACTTAGTAAATAGTATTAAATATATGAGATTATATCTAATTGTTTGGACATTGGACTAATTACTATTGACATATGAATAATTGACTAGATATAAATTATAAATTTTTTGGATTTTCGGATATTCAAAAATCTGAAGTACCAAATCCAACATTCAATCGGAAATCCAAAATTTTAAAAATTAAATCCGAAATCCAATTCGTAACCCGAAGATCCAAACCAAATATTTAAATAATTGGGATTTCGATTTTGCCCAAACTATGCCCATCCCTATTGTGCTGGTATATATGAGGTTGCCATACTTTGGGCCCCTATAGAGCATTCTGTCTTTTCATATTTAGTACTAATATTATAAATTTATTATTTATCTGGCACACTTGTATTTATATTAACCTTGCTATAGAAAATTTATGTCTACTTGTATATATAAAATGTTGGCCTCTCTAATATTCTTATAATGAAATAGATTAGAAAACATGGTGTTAAAAGAATCTAAATTTTTATGTATGTTTTCGTTTTTCTGTTTTATATTTTGTTTACAGTATATCCTGTGCTATGAAGAAGAGTTACTAAAGATGATTAAGAAACGAAATATAAAGGACAAAGATAAAATGAGCTTTAACTACACATCTTTCTCTGTTAACGCACTTTGAAAGCAGTGTGAAGATGATGTGAGAGACAAAATTCCTACCTACTGATATAGGTGGAGGATTTATATGTCATTATTAATGACATGATTAGTATCGAACATGAGAGGTATAAATAAGAGATATAAGCAAAAAAAATTAGCTAAGTATCTCAAAGAAAACATAATTAAAGTAGCAGGATTTAGTGGAGACAAGGATGAAGGAGCATAGAGCACAAGTAGTATATAATAAAATTGCCCCAGGGTGGGGATTGGAGAATAATTACAATCATGCACAAAATGGTAGGATTTGGTTGATCTGGGACACTAATGCTTACAAGATTGAAATTCTGAAGAAGGAAGCACAGATTATTCATTGTACAGTGGTGAGCAGGAATCAACAAATGAGACTGTGAAATGACAATAGTTTATGGATACAATACAATGGAGCAGATGAGAGAGTTATGGCAATAATTGAACAGCTTGTCTCAAACAACAATTAAACCATGGATCATTTGGGGGGATTTCAACTCTATCTTAAGTCCACAAGATAGATTGAAAGGAGCAACAATCACTAGCTATGAGATAAAGGATTTCACATAATGTATTCAACAATTGATGCTGAATGAATTGCCATGAAAAAGAGACTATTATACTTGGACAAACAAGCAGCAAGGGGGTGACAGAATATGGAGCAAAATAGATAGAGCCTTGGGAAATGCTGAATGGATGATAAAATATGGCCACTTGCTTAATGAATATAAACTTCTACATATACCAGACCACTGCCCTATGATGATAACCACTAATGTGAGGGAACCAAGGATCAGAACTGCATTCAAGTTTTTCAATGTGTGGGCAACTCATGGGAATTTTCTCCACCTAATGAAGGAAAACTGGAAGCAGAGATATCATTCGCACAAGATGAGGAATATCTGACTGAAACAGAAGGAATTAAGGAAGAGTCTGAAGAGATTAAATGAGACTGTTCAAAGATGTAGCAGCAAAAATTATTCAAGCAAGATAAGATCTTCAAGAAATACAACTCAAGATAAGGCACCAATACTCAGATGAGCTAGCAATGGAAGAAAAGAAGATTATATGTCAACTTGAGAAGTAGTCTATGATTGAAGAAAGTGTATTGCAACAAAAAGCCAGGGCAAGGTAGATAAAACTTGGAGATGCCAATACAAGTTACTTTTCAGTTATTATAAAAGATAGAAAACAAAAGAAACAAATACTAGAGCTAGAGTCTCAAGAGGGAGGCAGATTAACAGAAGCAAGAGATATCAAGATGGAGATAATACAGTTTTATAATCCACTTAGGGATCAACTTTGCACAATGTGACAATGGTTAGCAAGACAATCATGAGAAATGGGAATGTACTAAGCCATACTCAACAACTCCAACTATGTGAAGATGTGACAGAAGAGGAGATTTATTCAGGGCTTCAGTTTATAAGAGATGACAAAGCTCCAGGTGTGTATGGATATAATGATGTATTTTATAAAAGAGATTAGCCATTCATTAAAAGTGAAATTATTGGAGTTCTGTAAGATTTCTTCACATCAGGGAAAATGTATAAAGGAATTAATTTTACAACAGTCACCCTGATACCAAAGGTAGCCAATCCTGCTACAATCAAGGAGTATAGGCTAATTGCCTATTGCACTGTTTTATACAAGATCATAGCAAAGATACTTGCGAGCAGAATCCGGAAGGTGATAGCATCCATTATCACTGAGACTCAATCAGAATTTATCCCAGGAAGGAAAGTAGCAGACAATGTGATTATGGATCATGAATTGGTGAAGAATTATACAAGAAAACACATATCACCCAAATGCATAATGAAGGTGGATATTCAGAAGGCATATAACACAATGGATTGGAGATTTTTGGAACAAATGTCGATAGAGTTGCATTTCCCTCAAAAGTTTATCATATGGGTGATGGAGTGTGTTACTACTGTTAACTACTCCATATTTATAAATGGTGAGTCAACCCCACCCTTTGATACTGCTAGAGGACTTCGACAAGGAGATCCAATGTCTCCCTTTCTATTTGCTGTTGTTATGGAGTATTTGAGTAGAAGTCTCAGCACCTTAAAGGAAGAGAAGCAATTTAAGTATCACCCAAACCGTTCTAAGCTAAATATCACACATTTGTGCGTTGCAGATGATCTTCTCATATTTGCTAAAGGTGAAAAAATATCAATGGGGCTCCTACATGAAAAGTTTGGTATATTTACAAATGCTTCAGGGTTACATGCCAATCAATCCAAGAGTGCTATCTATTATGGTGGGGTTTCAGAAGAAATCAAGCAGGAAATCCAACAAGCAATTGGACATGGGCAAAGATGAATTACCATTCAGGTATCTAGGAAATCCACTAGCTACTAGAAAGCTGAAATTGGTAGAATGGCAGCCTTTAATAACCAAGATCACAATAAGAATTTCATCATGGACAACTAAGAAGTTATCATATGCAGACAGAGTACAACTGGTAAAGTCAGTGCTATTTGGTATTCAATCCTATTAGGCACAACTGTTTATCATACCTGCTAAGGTGATGAAATCTATAGAGAGATACTGAAGAAGCTTTATATGGCCAGGAGCAAATGAATTCACCAGAAAGTCACTGGTAGCTTGGAGTAGGATGTGCATGCCAAAGTCAGCAGGGGTATTAAATCTCACAAATCTTAAATTGTGGAACAAAGCAGCCATATCAAAGATTTGTTGAGACTTGAAGACTAAGAAAGACACTTCGTGGATTAAGTGGATTCAGAAATAATACATAAAAGCACAAGAGAGTATGACTATCCCCCAACTAGCTAGTTGGATGGTCAAGAAAATACTCAAAGCAAGAGATGAATTGAGACATGTGAAACTAGATCACTTGAAGAACAAAAGTATGATCGGAAGCATATATTTGAAAATGGATGGGGGATTACCAAAAATTACATGGAAAAGTATCACGTGTGGCAATGAAACAAGACCAAAAGTAGTATTTATAACATGGATACAACAACAAGATAGGATGCTAACTGCTGCAAGATTGGAAAACTGGGGAATACAAGTTGAAAATAACTGTGTCATGTGTAAAGAGGCAGCTGAAACTAGGGATCACCTATTTGTGGAATGTGCAGTTGGAAGACAGGTGTGGAAGAAGCTAATGAAGTGGATGCAAATCACTTGGGTGGATATGAGAACATGGAACCAGATGCAACAATAGATTGAGCAGAATACAAAAGGGAAAACTATGAAGGCAAAGCTAGTGAAACTGGTGTTTACATAATATATTTATGCAGTCTGGATTGAAAGGAACAACATGATGTTTGCTCATAAGAATAATACATGTGAAACAATGGCTAAAGAGATTGCATATACTTGTTATGTTAGATCCAATAGTACCACTAGGATACCACTTCAACATTATAGATTTCCTAGATAAGCAATAGATATTGATAGAAAAAGCTTCTAGTGTCAAGGAGAATTACTCCTGATAGAAGAAATGAGGGAAGCAGACTGTGTTATAAAGTCTGGCTGATTTTTACATAATATTTTGGTTATTAGTGAAAGATTATAGTTACAAAAAAAAATGCATTTTGAACTTAGCAACAACAGCAACAAACTCAATATGTTCTCAACATGTGGGGTCTGAGAGGGGTAGTCTGTACGCAGACCTTACCCCTACCTAATGCAGGTAGAGAGATTGTTTCCAATAGACCCTCGACTCAGGATCAGTTTGAACTTAAAGGTTAACAAAAAGAAAAGAAAGAAGAACAAGAGAAAGAAAAGTAAGGCTTGTTGTTATACTATTTTCTATTTTGATTTAAGTATTTCAAAATTTAATTTCATTTTCAAGGGAAAAGATAAATTTATTTTTATTTATAAGTATTTTCTATAAATTAAAGTGTTGTATATTATGCTGCTTCGAGCTGTGGAATGTTTTGCCGGAGAAAAATCTCCTCCCATGAGTTACAAAAGTTCAGAGAAAGGTTAACCCAACAATTGCATTATTTGTATCGAAGAAAACTCAAGAGTCTGATCTCAAAATTGTGTTTGCTAAAGTCTTTTATTATGTCCTAGACCAAGGACACATGGAAGCCATTAGAGAGACATAGTGGGAGAATAATTCTTTTGATCCAATGGATAATAAGGGTGACAAGTAGTGTATGTAGCAACTTCTAGAAATGTATAGTAGGGTATTTTTGAGTTTTAGGGTCATGTAAATAATTTACTTTATAATTATTTTTCTTAGTTTGTTACCGGTAGTTAGGATACGAATATACAGCTAAGAGGTCATGTGCTTTGTCTATATACATGGGTTACTGTACATCAATACACACAGAAAATTTCATACTTCATTCTTCTTTCTAATTTCCTTCATTGTATCAGAGCATCTTTGAAAGCTTATACAATTTTTTTAATTTCCTATTTTAACTTCATCTACAATCATGGTAGATACTGTGATTGATCCCGTTACTCCTCCGTCAACATATACCTCTAAATATGCACTCACTCCTTCTCAGCAAATAGATTCATGTCATCCTTATTTCCTATCTCCATCAGATAGTCCCGAAATGAACCTCCTTAATGTAACCTTCGATGTCTCCTGCTATGGTAACTGGAGAAAATGAGTACTCATCTCTCTCTCAGCAAAAAATAAGTTGGGATTTATCGCTAGATCATGTCCAAGTCTAGATCCAGATTCACCCTTGCAGGCATAGTGGAAGAGAACCAATGACATGGTGATTGCCTGGTTGCTGAATTCTCTTAGCAGAGACATTTGGGGTTTAAGGTTTAGGGTTTAGTGTGATCTACTCTCAAACTGCTAAAAAACTTTGGAATGAACTCGAGCAGAGATATGGCCAAGAAGATGGAACCAAACTCTTTTGGCTGCAAAGAGAGCTTAACACTATTAGTCAAGGGACTTCAGATGTAGCAGGTTATTTCACTAAACTTAAGAAAATTTTGGATCAACTGAAATTACTCAATACTTTTATGATTTGGAGTTGTGAGTGCAATTGTGAAGATAAGACTCATAATATTAAAATGAATGAAGATCAACAACTAATACAGTTTTTAATGGGACTCAATGATGTGTACACCGGTGTGAGGGAAAATATTTTGATGATAAAACTCTTCCCACTACTGCTCAAACATACTCTATCATTTTACACGAGGAATAACAAAGAAAGGTACACTCTAACAATGTTCTTACCACTGATTCTTCTGCCTTTTTGACCATTGGGAAAAGATGGAATCCATCAAGGAATACGACAGAATACAAGACACCAAATCAGTATGGTAACCTTGAGATTAGGAAATCAGACTAGTATTGCAAATACTGCAGAAAATCAGGGCATGTTAAGAAAAACTGCTACAAACTTGTTCGCTACCTTTCACACTTTAAGTTTAATAAGCCAAGGAAGGGAAACTTTGAGAAACAACAGGTTAATGCAGTAGCTACCGAGCAGGAACTTACCAATGGAGTGGCAACCAATTCTGTGTCAACACTTGTCAGCAGTCAGGGATTCACCAAAGAGCAATATGACCAGCTTATCCAGATGTTCCAATCAGTGCAAGGAGGAACTGGAGCCACAATTCAGTGGTCATTGCCAGTGCAAATCTGGCCGGTATGCATTATGGTTTTCATGTCTATACTTCCTTTTTATTCAAAATTAACCCACCTTACTTGGATTATTGATTCCGGTGCTTCACATCACATGACTTTTGGAAGATCCCTGTTACATAATTGTCACGATCCAAATTTTCCTCTGTTGGGTATCGTGATGGCACCTAGTCTTAGGGACTAGGTAAGCCTAACATTTACACTGAACAACAACAATAATAAGGGATTTTTTTTTTTAAAAAAATTCGAAATAGAATTCTTGACAGAGTTTGCAATTTCCCAAAACCCGGTAAATACAAGCCATAAGCTCTACGAAATCTTTCTATCAAATCTAAGTACCACTGTCTAGGAATAAGTAAGTATAATTGAATAGAAATAAAACAAGAAGGTGACTTCGAAACCTGCAAATGCAGTAACAGGTTACCTTGAGTCTCCTCAGCAACGATCTGCGCAGCTACCAACAATAATAACCTGAAGCTGCACACAAGAATGTGCAGAAGTGTGGTATGAGCACACCACAACGATGCCCAATAAGTATCAAGACTAAGCTCGGTGAAGTAGTGACGAGGACTAGTCAAGACACCACCGGTCTAATAAGTAAAAGGCATAGATGTATAAATGACCGAACCAAAATATCTATCTAAAGATTTCTCAATGTAATTAACGATACGATCGAATAATACGGAAGAAAATTCAATAATCACGATCAACGGACAACATAATAGAAATACGCAAAGAGAACGGAAAGGATGCAATCCAAATGGCGGTAATTACAACCCAACAAAACACAAGCAACTCAGCACTGCATCAATTTATTCACGTCAGGCCTTAGCCAATAACTCAATAAAACTGGTCAACCTTCGAGTGGAAACTTTTAAATCGTGAGTTCCTTTTGAAAATTTTAAAGATATAATCATTTCAGAATAGAGAGATTTCTTCTTCAAACCATATTTTCTCTGAATGTATATTTATATATTTTTATAAAGAGAAATCTTTAAAAGATAGTCTCTTCAAATACGTGGTGTTCAAATATACTTTCCCAAATACTGCTCTTTCAAATATCATCAAAATACGTGATGTTCAAAATATATTTTCCCAAGTACTGCTCTTTCAAATATCATCAAAATATTCTGCAAGACAAATGCTTTTCAAATATACTTTCGAAAAAGAAGTCCTTTAGACATAACTTTTCCTGGAGATAATTGCTTTTCAGCTATACTTTTATATATATATATTTATGTCTTTCGATCCAAATCTCCTCAATCATAAAGCTACCGGAACTCAGTCCGCCACTAAGAATTTGTCATGCAATGCAGTATAGGGGGAAAGCTCNTCGATCCAAATCTCCTCAATCATAAAGCTACCGGAACTCAGTCCGCCACTCAGAATTTTTCATGCAATGCAGTACAGGGGAAAAACTCCTGAATCTCTGTCTGTACTCCCAATTTATATATGCGATGTAGTACAGAGGAAAGCTCTTGGATCTCTGTCCGTAGGCCCAATCTAAATATGTGATGCAGTACAGGGGGAAAGCTCCCGGATCTTTGTCCGTTGTCCCAATTTAAATATGTGATGCAGTACATGGGGAAAGCTCCCCGATCTCTGTCCATAGTCCCAATTTAAATATGTGATGCAATACAAGGGGAAAGCTCCCGGATCTCTGTCCGTAGTCCCTATTTCAATATGCAATGCAGCCACTGAGGAAAACAACCAGAATGCGACATAAACAACATATATTGCCACAACCGGCGCGAAAGCAAACAAGGCCGAATTCAAAGTGCGATGAGAAAATCAATACAAATACTTAATTCACAAAAGTGGTAACAACTCGCTCATAAGAAGTAGACACTGAGAGGAATGCCAAGCACAAAGAGATAACAACATAACAAGGGGAAGACAAGACAAATATAGCAACGATTCTATACATTCAAGTTTGCAACCAAGAAACCAAATCATCCCGGCAAGGGAATCAGCTATAACCAATCTCACTTAGACAATTAGCTTCACCGAATAAACTCAGTTTGAACAATGCTCAGTAAATAGGCAGCATATGAAGGAAGACATAGCATAACAATAGGAAAAATAAAGTCTTCATTTAAGTTAATTAAGATCATATAAGAAACAAGGAATGCTAGGCAAGTACTTCTAACTTGAACAGGAGGTGATGGGACTAGAAATCAGGAATTCAGATATAATAAGTTCAATTCATATACGGGGAACATAAGGACCCAAAAATCCCTACGCGGACTACAATCAACATAGAAGACTCAATCCTAAGGGGTAGTTCCCCCACACAAGGTTAAGCAAGATACTTACCTTGACTGCGCTAATCAATTCAATATCACGCTCTTGCCACGAGTACCCAACTCCGGGTGGCCCAAATCTAGACAATTCGATTGCATAAAGTGAATATCATCACAAGGAAACAAAATAATTAATAAGTCCGAAGCTAATACGCGAAATTAGGAAATTCGCCCAAAAAGTTCCCCGGGCTCACGTCTCGGAATCGGGTAAAAATCATATTTTTCGGACACCCATTCACTCACGGGGCTAAACATATGAAAATCTCTCAAATCGGAGGTTAAAAACCCAATGAAAACTCAATAATTTGGTCTATGAAGTTCATCCCATTTTTTCCATTTTCTA
>ML335868.1:0-71526 GCA_005239505.1 Nicotiana paniculata
GACCTGCAACAGCTGAAGCAAAACCAGCAACTTTTCTAAGTTCAAAATCACTCCGAGGCACCTACGAAACACTCCCGAGCCCTCAGGGCTCCTAACAAATCACATGAACTAACTCAACAACATCTTACGAAATTAACCGTGAGATCAAATCGCCAGTATAACATCAAAAACAATGAATCAAATCTCGAAATCCATGAATTCCATCAAATTTCATAAAACATCAAATTTTCCATTTTTAAGTCCGAAACACATCAAACGAAATTCGATTTCAACCAGACTTTACAGAAAGTGCTTAAAACATATATAAGACCTGTACCGGGCGCCGGAATAAAAAATACGGGCCCGATACCAACATATTCTAGGAAATTTTCATTTCACTTTTCTTTATAAATTTAAGAAAAACAATTTTTCTCAAAAATTCATTTCTCGGGCTTGGGACCTCGAAATTCGATTCCGGGCATACGTCCAAGTCCCATATTTTCCTAAGGACTCTCCGGGACCTCCAAATTACGGGTCCGGGTCCATTTACCCAAAATGTTGACCGAAATCAAATTTATTCATTTTAATATCAAATCTTAGCATATTTCACAGAATTCATATTTAAGTTGTCCGGCTACGCGTCCGGACTGCGCACACAAATCGAGTTAATTATAAATGAGGTTTTCAAGGCCTCGAAAGTAGGGGATGGGTAATAACATAGGTGATGACCCTTTGGGTCGTCACATTCTCCACCTCTAAAACAACCGTTCGTCCTCGAACGGACAGAACAAGGAAGTACCTGAGTCGGAAAATAAATGAGGGTAACGGCTCCGCATATCGGACTCGGACTCCCAGGTCGATGCCTCAGGAGGCTGACCTCTCCACTGAACACGAACAGAAGGGAAACTCTTGGATCTCAACTGACGAATCTGCCAGTCTAGAATAGCTACCGGCTCCTCCTCATAAGATAAGTCATCGTCCAACTGGACATTGCTGAAATCTAACACGTGGGCTGGATCGCCGTGATACCTCCAAAGCATGGACACATGAAAATTTGGATGTACGGCTGATAAGCTAGTTGGAAATCCAAGCCTATAAGCCACCTCTCCCACTCGATCAAGAATCTCAAACGGACCAATGAATCTAGGGCTAAGCTTGCCCTTCTTCCCAAATCTCATCACACCCTTCATAGGCGACACTCGGAGCAATACTCGCTCACCAACCATGAAAGCCACATCTCGAACCTTCCGATCTGCATAACTCTTTTGCCTGGACTGAGTTGTAAGAAGCCTATCCTAAATGACCCTGACCTTGTCCAAGGCCTCCTGAACCAAATCTCTACCCAACAACCGAGCCTCTCCTGGCTCAAACCATCCAACCGGAGATCGACACCGCCTACCATATAAAGCCTCGTAAGGAGCCATCTGGATACTCGTCTGGTAGCTATTGTTTTAGGCAAACTCTGCTAAAGGCAAGAACTGATCCCATGATCCTCCAAAGTCAATGACACAAGCTCAGAGCATATCCACCAATATCTGAATATTCCGCTCGGACTGCCCATCCGTCTGAGGACGAAATGCTGTGCTCAACTCCACCTCGGTGCCTAACTCTCGCTGAACTGCTCCCCAGGAACGCGAGGTAAACTGGGCGCCCCGGTCCGAAATGATAGATACCGGCACACCATGAAGGCGAACAATCTCCCTGATATAGATCTCAGCTAACCTCTCGGATGAATAGGAGACTGCCACAGGAATGAAATGCGCTGACTTGGTCAGCCTATCAACAATGACCCACACTGCATCAAACTTCTTCCGGGTCAACAGAAGTCCGGTAACGAAGTCCATAGTTATCCTCTCCCACTTCCACTCGTGAAGCTCAATCCTCTGAAATAGGACACCAGGCCTCTGGTGCACAAACTTAACCTGTTGACAATTCAAACACCGTACCACATATGCCACAATATCCATCTTTATTCTACGGCACCAATAATGTTATCGCAAATCCTGATACATCTTCGCCGCGCCCGGGTGAATAGAGTACCGGGAACTATGGGCCTCCTCTAAAATCAACTCTCGGATCCCATCAACATTGGGCACACAAACTCGCCCCTGTAATCTCAAAACACCATCATCATCTAAGGTTACCTTATTGGCACCTCCGCACTGCACCGTGTCCCTAAGGACACACAAATGGGGATCATCAAACTGCCGATTACGGATACGCTCCAATAATGAAGAACGAGCAATCGTACAAGCCAACACTCGACTAGGCTCAGAAATATCCAACCTCACAAATCGATATGCCAAAGCCTGAACATCCAAAGCAAGCGGCCTCTGACTGACCGGAATAAAAGCAAGACTGCCTATACTAGCTGACTTCCTACTCAAACCATCGGCCACCATATTGGCCTTCCCCGGGTGATATAAGATGGTAATATCATAATCCTTCAACAACTATAACCATCTTCTCTGCCTCAAATTCAACTAGTTTTGCTTGAACAAGTACTGAAGGATCTTATGATCAGTGAACACCTCACACGCCATGCCATACAGGTAGTGCCTCCAAATCTTCAGTGCGTGGACAATGGCTGCCAACTCTAAATCATGCACTGGGTAGTTCTTCTCATGAATTTTCAACTGCCTCGAAGCATAAGCAATGACCTTGCCATCCTGCATCAACACTGCACCAAGCCCAATACGGGAAGCATCGCAATAGACTGTATAAGGCCCTGAACCTGTGGGCAAAACCAATACCGGTGTCGTAGTCAGAGCTGTCTTGAGCCTCTGAAAGCTCGCCTCACACTCGTCCGACCATCTAAACTGGGAACCTTTCTTGGTCAACCTAGTCATTGGGGCTGCAATAGATGAGAACCCCTCCACGAACCGACGATAATAGTCTGCTAATCCCAAGAAACTCCGAATCTCTGTAGTTGAAGCTGGTCTATGCCAGTTCTTGACTGCCTCAATCTTCTTCGAGTCAACCTGAATACCCTCTGCTGACAGGACATGACCCAGGAATGCAACTGAACTCAACCAGAACTCACACTTTGAAAACTTTGCATAAAGATGACCATCCTTCAGAGTCTGAAGAACCACTCTGAGATGTTGCGCGTGCTCTTCCTGACTGCGGGAGTATATCAGTATATCATCAATGAAGACTATCACAAACGAGTCCAAATAAGGCCTGAACACTCGGCTCATCAAATCCATAAAAGTTATTGGGGCATTTGTCAACCCGAACAACATGACTAAGAACTCATAATGCTCATACCGAGTGCGGAAAGCTGTCTTACGGACATCGGATGCCCTAATCCTCAACTGATGGTATCCATATCTCAAGTCTATCTTTGAAAATACCTTCGCACCCTGAAGCTGATCGAACAAATCATCAATCCTCAGCAGTGGATACTTATTCTTGATTGTAACCTTGTTTAATTGCCGGTAATCAATGCACATCCTCATCGAACCATCCTTTTTCTTCACAAACAACACTGGAGAACCCCAAGGGGAAACATTGGGTCTAATAAAACCCTTCCCAAGCAAATCCTGCAATTGTTCCTTCAACTCTTTCAACTCTGGCGGGGCCATGCGATACGGCGGAATAGAAATGGGCTAGGTGCCCAGAGCCAGATCAATGC
Source organism: Nicotiana paniculata (assembly GCA_005239505.1). Lineage (NCBI taxonomy): Eukaryota > Viridiplantae > Streptophyta > Magnoliopsida > Solanales > Solanaceae > Nicotiana > Nicotiana paniculata. The sequence goes on from ML335868.1 coordinate 3,617, forward strand.
AGAAGTCAATGTCCATGTCGGGTGGCATCCCTGGCAGGTCTGAAGGGAAAACCTCAGGAAACTCACGAACCACGGGCACCGAATCAATAAAGGGAACCTCAACACTGGAATCACGCACATAAGCCAAATAAGCCAAACACCCCTTCTCGACCATTCGCCGAGCCTTCACGTACGAAAAAAACACTGCGGGTAGAATGACCAGGAGTTCCTTTCCACTCCAAACGGGGCAAATTTGGCAAGGCTAAGGTCACCGTCTTGGCATGACAATCTAAGATAGCATGATATGGGGATAACCAGTCCATCCCCAATATAACATCAAAGTCGACCATACCCAAAAGCAACAAATCAACACGGGTCTCAAGACCCCCAATCACCACAACACAAGAACGATGGACTCGATCGACCACGATAGAATCACCCACCGGTGTAGATACATAAACAGGAATACTCAGTGGATCACTAGGCATGACCAGATATGGTGCAAAATAAGAGGACACATACGAATACGTAGACCCTGGATCAAATAGCACTGAAGCATCTCGATCACAAACCCAAATAGTACCTGTAATGACTGCATCTGAATACTCAGCCTCTGGCCTGGCTGTAAGAGCACAACATCGGGGTTGGGTTCCACCACCCTGAACCACATCTCTGGGACGGCCGACTGCTGGCTGACCTCCACCTCTGGCAGACTGAGCTCCGCCTCTATGACCTCTACCTCCACCTCTAGCACCTCTACCCCCACCTCTAGCTGGCTGGGCAGGCTGTGGAACACCTGGTGCCTGTACCATGGCACGAGAACCCTGATACTAAGAACTACCTGATGCTCGATTGCAAAATCTGGCAAGGTGACCCGGTTCGATGTAACAATACCTCGGATGCTGAGGGAACTGAATCTGACCCTATCGACCTGAATGACCACCCCGAAAACTCTGATGTTGTGGTGCACTGATCGGAGCTGGTGGTGCACTGTAAGACTGTTGATCAGAATAGTGTGGCTGATAACCATGACCACCTGAAGTACCATGGGAAACCTGGACAGCTGAATGAAAAGGTTTGGGAGGATAACCTTGGCCTGACGAATCCCTGCCCTCAAATGAGGCTCCACTGAAACTACCAAAATGATGGGGCCTCTTGTCAGCCCCCTGACCACCACCCTGTGACAGAATCATCTCAATCCTCCTGGCCATATTGGCCGCATCCTGGAACGATATGCCTGTACCCGACTCTCTAGCCATCTGAAGTCTAATAGGCCGGGACAATCCCTTAATAAATCTCCGAACACTCTCCCGATCAGTGGGGAGTATCATAAGAGCATGTCGGGCTAGGGTGATGAATCTGGTCTCGTACTGAGTGACTGACATAGATCCCTGCTGGAGATGCTCAAACTGTCTCTGAAGGTCCTCTCTCTGAGTAATGGGATGGAACTTCCCCAGAAATACCTCTGAGAACTGAGTCCAAGTCAAAGGTGTAGATCCAGCTGGTCTGGCTAAGCAATAATCTCTCCACCAACTCTTGGCTGCGCCCGATAACCGAAAAGTAGCGAAGTCAACCCCGTTGGACTCCACTATGCCCATGTTCCGAAGAACCTCGTGGCAACTGTCCAAATAATCTTGGGGATCCTCTGATGGTGAACCAGTAAAAGTAGCAGTGAATAACTTATTGAACCTGTCCAGTCTCCACAGAGCATTTGCTGACATAGGTGCTCCCTCTACTACCGGTACTGCAATACCGGGCTGAGCTACTCCGGCTGGCTGAGGTGCCGGAGTCTGTAACTGTGCAGCTAGCTGCTCTGGCACGCGGGCGGCAGGGGTCTGGGAATCTCCCCCAGCCTGAGAGATGGTTGGTGCTGTAGGAAGAAGAACCTCCTGTGCTACACTCTCTATGAGTCCGACTAGACGGACAAGGGCGTCCTGAAGCACTGGGGTAGCTATGAACCCCTCTAGGGCCTGAGCTGGTTCATCTGGGACTGCCGGAACTAGGACCTCCTCGTCACACTCGACCTGAGGGTCCTCCACTGGGGCTGCTGCTCTAGGCTGAGCCCGTCCCAGGCCTCAGCATCTAGCACGGCCTCATCCTCGACCTCGAGTAGGAGCTTCAGCCGGAGTGTCAGGCTGCTGGGCGGAACCAAGGGAAGCACGCGTCCTCACCATCTGCGAGAGAATAGAATAGAAACTCAATCAGTACTCAGAATTCGTAGCGTGCGACAGAGGAGAAAAGAAATATGGAGTCATCCTAACTTTGCAGCCTCTAGGGGATAAGTACAGACGTCTCCGTACCGATCCCTCAGACTCTACCAAGTTGTTTGTGAGTTGTGAGACCTAAGTAACCTAGTGCTCTGGTACCAACTTGTCACGCCCCGAAATCCCACCATCGGGCTTTGATGGAGTCTAACGTTGAACCCGCTAGAGAAGCCAACGTATATAGCTAGACTAACATGAGAATCTCAACTTTTTTAGAATAATCTAAAACACTTCGAAATTAAATGAGCGGAATAAATACAGTTTAAGCTAAGTAAATACAATCACAATATAACGACGCAAAATTTCCCAAAACCTGGAGTCACAAACTCACGAACAGTCTAAGAGTACTAAATACAAGTCTGAAAGGAAATACATGTCTGCCTTCGAAAATAAAGGAAAAACAAGACAGAATCAAAGACAAGGGGAAAGAAGAGACGCCAAGGCTCACGAATGCCAGCGGGTATACCTTGAAGCCTCTATGATGAACTAGAAGACACTCCCACTAACGATGTCCTCCGGGTCTGCCTGCGTAATCTGCACAACATAAAAGAAGTGCATGTGTAGCATCAGTACAACCGACCCCATGTAATGAGTAAGTGCCTAGCCTAACCTCGGCGAAGTAGTGACGAGGCTAGAACCAGACTACCAAATAAACCTGTGGCGTTCAAATAAATAAATATATATACATATCTACAACGAATAGGAAATATAGGGAGAAAACAATTTACAAAGGAAGGGGAACATGCTGTGGGGAGATGACAATTTCATGTAAGAAATCTTAATAAGGAAAGGAACAACAAGCCAACATATCAATAAGGACAAGAAATCCCAAACATGCACGGCATCACCCTTCGTGCTTTTACTCTCGTGCTCATTATGCAATGTATAATATAATCAAGGTAAATCATGGCACGGCATCACCCTTCGTGCTTTTACTCTCTTTCCTCACTATATAATCAATGAATATGCTACGGAATGGTACATCGTACGGCACGGCATCACCCTTCGTGCTTTACACTTTTTCCTCAAAATGTCAAACAATGCGCAACATCACCCTTCGTGTTTTACCACTCTTCCTCACCCAAACAACAATCACAAACAGGGGCAAGGGAGTAAACAAAACAGATATAGAAATCCCGGCAAGGGAACAATAACAGAAATATGAACATCCCAGCAAGGGAGACAATATCAGACAATGCACGGCATCACCCTTCGTGCTTTACTCTCATACTCACAAAAATAAGTGCATGGCATCACCCTTCATGCTTTAACACTCTTACTCACCCAAACAACAATCACAAACAACGGGCAAGGGAGTAAACAGAATAGAAATAGAAATCCCGGTAAGGGAGACAATATCAAACAATTAAATCCTTACAAGGGAAACATCAATTAAACAATTAAATCCCGGCAAGGGTACATTTCAATAGCTGTTTCTCTTTCTTTCACTTTCATTTCCATGATTTATTCTATCACTTGAGCCAACGCTCCAAAGATTGTAATATCTAATATTTCTTCATTATTCATTTCACAATCTGAGCCAATGCTCTAAGGACGTAATATCTCATAATTCTTCACCATTCATGTTACAATTTGAGCCAATGCTCCAAAGGATGTAATTATCTCATATATCTTCATAATTCATTTCACAAGTTCAGCCAATGCTCCAAATATGATTAAAGAATACAATTCCCTTCACATATTCTTCACAATATATAGAAATCGTCAATTAAGCATGGGAATTTCCACAAAATCAGAATATTCACAATATAAGGCCTCACGGTCAAGCTAGACACCAATGTATAGATACTCGTCCCCATGCATATACATCGTACTCTACAATTAGCAAGTAGAAATCAAGACTCAACTCATATTCCCTCAAGCTAAGGTTAGACCGAACACTTACCTCGGGTCCGAAGTATAGCAATCAACCATTTAACACCGCTTTTCCTTTAGAATTTGACTCCGGAATGCTATTATCTAGGCATAAACAACTCGAGTACATCAATAAGGATTCAATGATTCAATTACATAGCCTAATTATCCATTTTCTAGCATTCTTCAAAAAAATACCAAAATTCGACCCCGGGCCCGCTTGGCCCAACCACTAGGCTCGGACTAAAACCATGTCACCCATTCACCCACGAGCCCGAATATATAATTTTCTTTCAAATTTGACCCCAAAACGAGGTCTAAATCAAGAAAATTCAAAAGGGCTTAACTCTACCCAAATTCCAGATTTTTCTACTCTAATTTGCATGTTTTAGGCTTAGGAATTCATTAAATATAGATGAAAAATGAAGGAAACGAGTTAAAATTTACTAACCCAAGAAGTTTTGGTGAAGGAAGGCTTCAATGGACGCCTAAGGGCCTTGGAGAAGAAGAAGTTTGTTACTTTCTAAGTGAATCTCGTAGCTACTGGTTCTGGAAATATTTATATACCATTGGGAAAAAATGCCCTTCGCGATCGCGGAAGGGAGGTCGCGTTCATGAAGGGTAGACTGGTCAGACCATCGCGATCGCGGAAGGGAGGACACGATTGCGAGGACTAAAGAAAACTGGGGTCCAAAAGTTGACTTACGCGAATGCGTGGGACATCACGCGAATGCGATGAAGGAGATCGGTAAGGCTACAAGATCGTGGTCAACTGTACTCGAACGCGAAGAGGATAAGAAGGCTAAGCCCTCAGGGTAAAATAACCCTACGCGATCGCGAGGAAATGGATGCGAACGCGCTGAAGGAAAACATAAAGCTTCGCCAACGCGGAAGAGGTTTCACGATCGCGAAGAACAAATGGGACCTGCAACAGCTGAAGCAAAACCATCAACTTTTCTAAGTTCAAAATCACTCTGAGGCACCTTTGAAACACTTCCGAGCCCTCGGGGCTCCTAAAAAATCACATGCACTGACCTAACAACATCCTACGAACTTAATCATGCGATTAAATCACCAATATAACATTGAAAACAATGAATCAAACCTCGAAATCCATGAATTCCATCAAATTTCATAAAACATCAAATTTTCCATTTTTAAGTCCGAAACATATCAAATGAAATTCGACTTCAGCCAAACTTTACAGAAAGTGCTTAAAACATATATAAGACGTGTACCGGGCGCCGGAACTAAAATACGGGCCTGATACCAACATATTCTAGCAAATTTTCATTTCACTTTTCTTTATGAATTTCAGAAAAATAATTTTTCTCAAAAATTCATTTCTCGGGCTTTGGAACTCGGAATTCGATTCCGAGCATATGCCCAAGTCCCATATTTTCCTACGGATCCTCCGGGGCCGTCAAATCACGGGTCCGGGTCTGTTTACCCAAAATGTTGACCAAAATCAAATTTATTCATTTTAATATCAAATCTTAGCATATTTCATAGAATTTCATATTTAAGTTGTCCGGCTACGCGCCCAGACTGTGCACACAAATCGAGGCAATTATAAATGAGGGTTTCAAGGCCTCGGAAGTACGGGATGGGTAATAACATATGTGATGACCCTTTGGGTCGTTACATTCCCCCTTTTGGCATCATCGAAAAGTTTTAAAATGATAAACTTACCAGAGTTGTTAACAAATACTCATGGCCATTGAGGCAACTGCAGGTGCAAACATGATTAATCATCAAAAGAAACCAATAAATGTAAGCTATCTAATAAACTGAGACAAGTCAATAACAAAAACAGCAGAATTCATTGATTAGAACACAATTCAAGCACCATACAAAAAAACTAAAGCAGTCACTACCATGAGCAAAAACAACAAAAAAATAGAAACAGAACAAAACCCGAACTGGGCAATGAGGGGTTTTTGGTGGCTCTGGAATTCCTAAGGTTGGGAAGGGGCAGATGAGGTTGGGGTATTGGCTTGAAGGAGAGAAAGCATTTTTTGAAGAACACCTTCATTTTTCTCCTTCTCCTTGGCTATTTCAGATCTTAGAGCATCCCGCTCAGCTTCAACCTCATGAAGGCGAGATTTCAATCGAAGGATCTCTACATCTTTTATCTCTCCTTCCTGAACCAATGACCTGCCTTTGCTATTGATTGGCTGCTTCCTAGATGAACCAGGTTCATCCTTAGGAACATTGAAAATATAATCACATTTCACCAAAGTGTTCTTCCCAAAATAATCCTTAGCAGTAGCCATCTCAGCTTTCTTCACAGGAACCTCAACGTGGGCAAGCATAGCTGTCAGAATAAAGCCATAAGGAATAACGTGTGCTTTGGTTCATTTACAACTCTATCCAAGATCTGAATGATAAAAGCTGACCAGTTAATCTGATTTCCCCTGTACAGGAACTCCATAAGCGTTAAGTTCATATAACTGGCGATGTGCCTACGCTCTTGTCTTGGCAGCAGAAACTTGATCACAAATTCGACGAATAGCTTGTTCTGGGGCTTCATTTCACTTTTGAACACTGGCCTGGGCTTAAGTTCTTTCTCATTTTCACAAAAGAATCTGGTGATGTTGAGAGCTGAGGCCATTCCATTGAGACTGGGCCATCTTTGCCTAGTGTAATCATCATAGCCCTTAGCAGGGATATTCAGAATCTCTCCTAGCTCCTTTGCACCAAATGTGATCTGAAACCCCTTGACTGTGGAGGTTAACCTGCCATCCTTCACACTTGCATTGGTCATAAACTTCACCAGTTCATTCCTTGCCAGCCTTCCTTCCAGGTGAAGGACCATGTCCTTCCATCCCTGCACATCCAGCGCATTCATCAAAAAGATCATTCTGTATTCTTCCAGATCTCTCACCAGCTTTCCTTTAAGAATAGTATGCTTGCCAAACATGGTGAGTTTGTCAGATTTCTCAACAGAGATTTCCTTTTCTCCTCCGCTCCATTCTTTTTCTTCTTCTTCTTCTTCCTCAACAACCTTCACTTTCTTGGCCTTGGACCTGGTCCTTTTAGCAGTGCTTGAGGGTGTGGCAGACACAGAAGCTGACTTCTTTGAAGAAGCCTTGGCCTTTTTGGGCTTGGGTGTCTCAACCACAACTGGAGTCGACTTCTCCTCATGATAGACCAGGTCCATCTTCTCATCATCAACAATAACAACCTCAATAGGCTCTCTTACCTTTGCCTTTCCCTTGGAAGCTTTCTTTTTCTTGCTCTTTCTCAGAGCCCTTTCTAACTCCTCTTCTCCTTGTCGAACAGCACTTCTTATAGCACGAACCTTTGGGGCAGGAACATCATCAAATATAGAAATTTTTCTTTTTTTTGGTGGAATTGGGGTAGTAACCTTCTTTGATTTTGAAGTTCTTTTCCTCTTGGGATTGTAGGACTCCTCCAGCTTCTTCAGCATCTCAGCAATGTCTCCTAGATAGATGAACCATGTTCATCTGTTGATTTTTGTAGGCTCTCTAAACCTGATGCTGCTTCCCCAGCAACACTTCCCCCTAAATCTGTGACTCATTCTTCATTAATCGCAGGATCGGGGCCACAAATAGCCAACGTGGCACCGTCCTCCCCAGATCCCCTTACAGAACCTTCTTCTCCCTCTTTCTCAAGATTTTTCCCTAGTTTTCTTTGCCTATCCGGCACTTCTACATCAACAACTGACCCAACCAACACAAACTTATTTTCAGTAGTAGCAATTTCAGATTCAACTTCAAGATTACCTTGCTCAGAACTAGATGAACCTGGTGCTTCATCCATTAGCGGATTTGAAGGATTCACTTGAAGATTCAGACTTATGAACCTCACTGGCTTTAAGAATTTCCTCCAAGAATCTTGCACTAGAGCCAGAAGCAACTGATTTTCTAGTCAAAACTTATACTCTTCGTGCCCTGGGGGTCGGAGTAAGGTTAGGTGTGGGTTCAAGAACTGGAGGGTTTTGGGGGGATAACGATCTTTTTGGTGAATGTGAACTGTAAACTGAAGAAGAATTAGGACTGGAATTTTCTTCCCCATGATCATAGTTTAGGTAGGAAGATGAAGCAGGGGGTGGTGAAGACATTGTTATGAATAATTTTGGAAGAGAAGAGACGATCATTTATGGTTAGAGAAGAATAAAGAAATTGGTTCGACTTATGATGTTATGAAGAGGGGAAGTAATGATGGCCCTTTTATAAGATGTGGCTATTAATTATACAACGGGCAGAATATTTAATCAAGTGGGAGTCTAATAGATGTAGGAGTGTCATTGATTAGACAGTTAAGAATCCCCTAACTCTAGGCTAATTAAGTAGCTATGGGACTTCTTGGAACGGGTTCATATAGGGATAAGTACAAAGAATTTGAAACTATCAAATATAGATAGAGTCATGCTCATGTGTGACTGTAATTAATTCAATAATTGTATGGAGATGAGCACTACCTTGTCAGTCAGATGAACCACCAGGGATGAACCAGGTTCATCATGTTAAAGTCTTTAATATTCCTTAATTTACAAAGATAGAAAAACATCATTAGCAACTAGAGTATCATATTAATACATGTGAAGAGAGTATGGCAATAAAGTCACGATACTGATCAATGATTAGTCTGGTTGATTATCTATGTTAGTGTTTCTAGCTAAAAATATATTTTTTTCAATTAGGTGATCTTAATCATCCCTAATTCAAGCCGGTTTCTCTCAAAATGCTCCCTACTTAGTGCTTTAGTAAAGATATATGCAATTTGTTGGTTAGTAGCACAAAATTCGATTGAGATCATTCCTTTTTCATATTAACCTTTAGGAAATTGTGTCTAACATCTATGTGCTTAGTTCTTTATGATGAACCGGGTTCTTCTTCATACTAATTGCACTAGTGTTGTCACAGAAAATAGGAATGCATCCAACCTCTATACCAAAGTCCATGAGCTGTTGCTTAATCCATAGCAACTGAGCACAGCATGAGGCTGCAACCACATATTCAACCTCGCAGTAGACAAGGCTACTGAATTTTGTTTCTTGGTGGCCCAAGACACAAGGCAGGAGTCCAAAAAGTGAGCCATGCCTGAAGTACTTTTCCTGTCAACCAGGAAACCTACATAATCAGTATCAGCATATCCTACAAGGTCGAAATTACAACCTTTAGGATATCAAAGGCACAAATCAGTGGTGCCTTTCAGATATCTCAAAATTCTCTTCGCTGCAGTTAGGTGGGACTCCTTTGGATTTGCCTAAAACCTAGTACACAGTCCTACACTGAATACAATATCAGGTCTGCTGGCAGTGAGATATAATAGAGACCCAATCATCCATCTGTATAGCTTATGATCAACGGATGAACCAGGTTCATGCATTTCTAATTTTGTAGTTGTGGCTATGGGGGTGTCTATTTCCTTTGAGCCTTCCATTTTAAATTTCTTGAGCAATTCTTTCACATACTTTTGTTGATGGATCATTGTTCCATTTGAGCTTTGCTTGATTTGAAAGCCAACGAAGAATTTTAGCTCACCCATCATACTCATCTCAAACTCACTCCCCATAAGTATAGCAAATTCGTTACTCAATTTTTCAGAAGTCGCCCCAAATATGATATCATCCACATATATTTGCACAACAAGGAGTTCTTTACCCTTTTCCTTTAAGAACAAGGTGCTATCAATTTTACCTCATTTGTATCCATGTTCTATCAGGAATTTTTGATAGACGCTCATACCATGCTCTTGGTGCTTGTTTGAGACCATAAAGAGCCTTGTCAAGTTTGTATATATGGTCAGGTGACAACTTGCTTTCAAAATCTAGAGGTTGTATGACAAATACATCTTCTTTCAGATAGCCATTAAGGAAGGTACTCTTAACATCCATCTGATGGAGAGTGAATTCCATGTGTGCAACAAATGCTATAAGAAATCTGATTGCCTCCACTCTTGCCACAGGGGCAAAGGTATCATCATAGTCAATTCCTTCTTCTTGACTGTATCATTGAACAACCAGTCTAGCGTTGTTTCTTGTAACAGTTCCATCTTCATCGAGCTTGTTCGTGAAGACCCACTTTGTGCCAATCACTGATCTGTCTAGTGGTCAGGGTACCAAGTGCCACACTTGAATTCTTTCAAATTGATTCAGCTCTTCTTGTATGGCATTTACCCAGTCAACATACTGTAGGGCTTCACCATTGTTCTTTGGTTCAATCAAGGATATAAAGGCATCAAACGCACATAGATTTTTCAAAGAGGATCTTGTTTTGATTCCAGATGTCAGATCTGTTATGATGTTCACAAGAGGGTGAGAACTCTGATATCTGTGTGGTTTTAGAACCAACTGTTCACTTCTAGATAGTTCCATGGTGTCTTGTTGTTGTGGAACAGGATCAGGGCCAAGGTTCACATGTTGAGTTCCCCCTGTCATGTTGCTTGGAGTAGTTGGACCTGGTCCATCACCTATTCCATCTTCCATATTTGCTTCAATGTTTTCACTGCTTCTCACCAGTCTAAGCTCCTCATCTTCTGGTTCCTGTCTCTCAGCAAGAGTGTTAGTTTCATCAAAGACAACATGTACACTTTCTTCTACACACATAGTTCTTTTATTATACACTTTATAAGCTTTTCTATGTGATGAATATCCCAAGAATACTCCCTCATCACTTCTGGGATCAAATTTTCCTAGGGAATCTTTGCCATTATTGTGCACAAAGCACTTGCATCCGAAATCCCTAAGGTGGGATATGTTGGGCTTTCTCCCTTTAAGTAATTCATAAGGAGTTTTCTCTACCAGAGGCCTGGTCATGCATCTATTTATTATGTAGCATGCAATGTTTATTGCTTCTGCCCAGAAGCTATGGGGTGGTTTGCTAGAAAGAAGCATGGTTCTTGCCATATCTTCAAGATTTATATTCTTTCTTTCCGCAACCCCCTTTTTCTGTGGAGTTCTAGGGGCAGAAAATTTTTGATTTATACCCTGTTCATCACAGAACTCAGCAAACTTTGCATTCTCAAATTCAGTACCATGATCAGATCTTATTGATGCTAGTTGATTTCCTAACTGATTTTGAGTTTTCTTAACAAATGAGGTTAACATATCAAATGCTTCATCCTTAGATGTCAGAAATAAGGTCCGAGTGAACCTTGAATAGTCATCAACTAGCACCATTACATATTTCTTACCACCTCTTCTCAGAGTTATCATAGGACCAGATAAGTCCATATGAACCAGTTCCAACGTCCTGGTGGTATTGACCATTTTCTTAATTTTGAAAGAAGATCTTACCTGCTTCCCCCTTGCACATGCCTCACAAACTTTGTCTTCCTTGAACTTAATGTTAGGAATCCCTACCACTATGTCTTTAGAGACTAGTTTGTTTAGTTGATTAGACTTGCGTAACCAAGTCTTTTGTGCCATAGAAGGGATCACTGTCCAACACACTTAGGCAAGTGAGTTCATTTTCAGATAGTGTGGACAAGTCTATGACATAGATGTTATTCATTCTTTTTCCCTGCAAAACAATCTTTTCAGTAAGCAGGTTAATCACAAAACATATTGTGGAAGTAAAGGCAACCAGGCTACCTCTGTCATACAGTTGTGACACACTGATCAGGCTATATTTCAAGCCATCTATCAGGTACAAATGTTTAATGGAATGTGTTTCATCCTTACCTACCTTACCAACCCCAATAATTTCACCTTTCTTTCCATTTCCAAAGGAGACATTTCCTCCTTTGAGGCTTTCAAGTGAAAGGAATTGTTCCTTGTTCCCTGTCATATGCTTTGAGCAGCCACTATCCAAATACCAAATTTGGCTGCCTCCTCTCACTTGAACCTCTGGTTCTTCATGTGATTCCTCATCGTATTCTCCAATTGCCATGAGTGCCTGATCTTCATTCTCACCATCTTCTGATTCTTCATCTAAACTTTCCCCCCCAAACAGCAACCATAGCTTTTGTTGTGGTTTTCTTGGGTTGAACCGGCTCCTTCTTCCTGTTCCTTATTTCATATCTCTCATTTTTCCATTCCACTTCCCACTGAGGACAGTTCTTGATAAGGTGGCCAGTCTTTCCACACTTGTAGCATCCCTCGTTGGTTGGCCTTTCTGGAGCTTTTGCTTTGTTGTAATTTCCTCATCTAGAGATGCCCTTCTTCCTTATTAGAATGTTTCTGAATTCTTTGGTAATCATGGCCATCTCATTTTCCTCAAGATCTGCTCCCTCCGTGATTCTTAGTTCTAGACTCCTCTCCTTCTTTGGACCATCCATATTCATTGTCTGCCTTCTAAGTTCATAGGCAATAAGGCTTCCCATTAGTTCATCCAATTTGAGGGTTGCCATATTTTTGGATTTCTGGATAGCACTGATTTTACTTTTCCATGAGATTGGTAAGACCCTTGTCAGGATCTTCTCTACCCTGTCCTCTTCAAGAATGACTCTGCCAAGAGACTTAAGTTCAATTGTCAAAGTTGTAACCTTGTGTACATCTCTTGGATTGTCTCTCCTTCTTTCATGGTGAATTTTTGATACTGTGAGTATAGAAGAGTACCTCTTGATCTTTTTACCTGAAGTGTTCCTTCATGGACTACTTGCAAGGTATCCCAGATTTCTTTGGCAGTGGTGCAGCTTTGGATTTTTCTATACTCGTCTGGGCCTAGTCCACACACTAGCCACTTCTTGGCCTTTGCATTCTTCTCCCATTTCTTCAGATCATCAGTAATGCAGTCAGCTCTCATCTTTGGTACATCTACACCTTCAATAGTCTTCTTCATGGTAGCTAGAGGACCATCAGTGACTATGTAACAGAGTTCATAGTCTTCTCCAATCAGGTGGTCCTTCATCATGTTCTTCCACCAAGAGTAATACTGGCCATTGAAGAGTGGTGGCCTTGCAGTTGATTGACCCTCCCAGTTTCCAGGTGGTGCACTCATTTTGATCTTTTCCAAGGTATTAGCCTTTTCAAGCATAGCCTACTCTAATACCAATTGATGTTTTATACGTCAATACCACACAAGAGTGGGGGGTGATTTGTGTGGTGTCCGATTTTTGATTACTGTCTCAATAGAAGAATCTGGTTCTTCTTGGTGTTCCAAATTCTACTGGTGCGGAATAATAAATGCAGTAAAGTAAAAACACAGATATTTTTACATGGAAAACACCTGGCTCAAAAGATGAAAAAACTACGACCTACTCCTCAGTAGGATGTTTCCAAACTATTCACTACAACTCTAAGCCAAACAGCATTTACAAAATAAACTCTTTTGTAAACCTAGGACTAACTCTAATCCCTTTGTAGAAAACTAGCCTCTAGCTAATCGCGACAAGCTTCAAGTTAACTCTAACTTGAACAGTGTGTACCTATTACAATTGCTTCTAATAAATCTGAAAGATACAATATTAAATCACCTATTACAACCAATTAGACTCAAAGACAAACAGAGGGAACTGGTTCTTCTAGCTGGTCAGTAGCCTTTGTGTCGCACAAGGATTCTGCTTTCAAAATTTCTCTGGTAATTTTGCTTTCAGTTCTTGCTTCAATTCTGTCTTTGTGCGAAAAATTCTTCAGTAGGAATACTTCCACATTATATAGCGCCAGAAGTTGAGATGTTCTTGTTTAGTTCTAATGCAACTCTTCCTTGGTAGAAGAGTTTGTGTTTACCTCAACTTCCTTCCTTTGTTTCTATAATTGCTGAACTCGAACTCTAACCTCTTATCAATTTGCATCCTTTTTGCATTAGGAGACAACATCTTAGTTCATGAATAATTCACAGATCATGTTTATCTCTTGTGCATGTACGATTCTTGTGCCAATTGGTTCGTTCGAGATGTTTGCCCTGATGGGCCTGGTTTAACTGGGTAGGCACTTGCCAATCTTCAAAACCATGCAGTGACTTGGGTCAACAAGAGATAAAGCAGATTCTGGAGAAGATTGTTAGTGAAGGTAGGAAAGATTGGGCTACAAAGCTTGATCTATGGGCATACCAGACTGCCTACAAAACTCCAATCGGAGCCTCCCCTTACAAGCTGGTTTATGGGAAGGCATGCCATTCACCGGCGGAACTTGAGCACAAGGCCTATTGGGCGATAAAGAAGTTGAACTTTGATGCAGAATTAGCAAGTGAAAAACGGTTAATGCAATTGAACGAGCTTGATGAGTTTTGGTTGCATGCGTATGAGAATACCAAGTTATATAAAGAAAATACCAAGCACGGTCATGATAAGAATATCCACAATCGCGAGTTTGAACTAGAACAATTGGTTCTCTTGTTCAATTCAGGGTTGAGACTCGTTCTGGTGAAGCTCAAATCGAGATGATCGGGCCCCTTTGAGGTAGTGAGAGTCACTCCACATGGTGCAATTGAGCTGCGCATCGTAGGGGACGAGAGAACATTCATAGTGAATGGACAAAGAGCAAATCACTATTATGGAGGTGACTTTGATCGTCAAAAGTCGAAGGTGTTAATTGCCAATGATCAGACGAGATTTTACGTCGTACCGCGACGTTAAATAAGGCACTTGTAGGGAGGCAACTCAACTTTACTGCTTTCTTTTATTTTTATTTTTATTATATTATTTTTTTAGTATATGTTTTTACTTTATAGGATTATAAGCATAGGAAACAAAGCCATTGGAAGAGTGCAAAAGTGAGCTTGATGGTGAAGTGTGGGGTGCCAACACAACGGACCATGCCGGGGGGAAGTCTGAGTACTTCGTGAGCCGCGATTTCTTCGACCTTTGGCCTTTTAAGGAGCTTCTTTCCACCCTCTTTATTTTCTTTTGTTTTATTTATGCATTGGAGACACTACACTCTTTTAAGTGTGGGGTGGAATAATTCCTCTAGATAATTAGTAGTAATATGATAGAAAAATGTTAATTTCTTATTTTGATTTTACCTTATTATTTTTGTTTTCGTAGTTGTGTAGTATTTTAACAATTCCTAATTTCTTTAAAATGTGAAAATAAAAAATAATATCGAAAAAGGTAGAAAAATTGGACTTTTCCCGACGATGGATCTGCTAGACAGTTTTCTTGAGGGATTAAAACAAAAATCCAAAACTATGTCTTTTAGTTTTCTTTAGGTAGTAAAAATCCCCCGTGATTTTTTTTGTGCCCCGATTCTTTTTCATATGATGTAGTTTGAACCGGATAGTAATTATTTCTTTTATTTTATTATTTTAGAGTAGGACTTAGAAAAAAATGGAGGAAGAAAGATAAGGTTCCTAGGCGCCCTTGGCTTGTTTGATAGTAGTATATTTAGGCTTTGGCAAGTGCAATGTCATCCCTAAGTGCTAAAATCGCTTATGATGACTTGGTTATTTGGATAGCATGTTTTGTGATGCCAAAGTCTAATTTTCTTGCCTTATGTTTACTTTGTCCTTAATTCTTAATATCTTGTGGCTGCGTGAATACTTGCATTAGTTTGAGAGTCGGAATGGACTGTCCTTTGGGAGTCATGTGCCATGTGTGAAGTGAGATTTTTGTGTAGTCCATGTCATTTTACTTGTCTAGAACTTGCCTAGTATGTGAGTCGAAGCAAAATTTTAGGTGAGGCTCGGTTTGAAAAATGATTTTAGGCTTTCTTTGATCTTTTCGAGCGTTATTGCTTATCACAAATAAAACCTATCCTTAGTTAACTATTTTAAGCATATAGACTTTTATTTGGCACTCACATTGCAAGCCTATACCCTTTTTATTCTCAATTGACATTGTTTTGATCCTTTTATCTCTGAAAGTACTTTGATTGTGAAATGAGCGCTAAAAGAAGTAAGGAGAGAATTTGGGTGGCTTTTGAGTGGAACCAATAAAAGGAAGAAATGTGCATTTTGTTTTCGGATTCAACTTACTCTTTTGTTCGTATAATATAGTTGAGCATTTTCTTTAAGGGTGTGGATTCAAAATACTCTTTTGTTCTTGTTGTGAGGGCGCATGGTTTCATGAGGGATACGTAACGTTATTAGACTTCTCTAGGATGTTGGGTGTTCAAGTCATGATTGCATTGTGACAGTGAGTCAGTTTAGAGGCTAGGATTGTTATAAGCATGTCGTCTTTGTTGTAAATATTTCTTTTGAAGAATGGAATGAGTCATGGGAAGTATGTATGTGATTGCATAAGTTCTAGCTTAATTGTTGCTATCAACCATGGTCATTGGTATAGTGTGTCTCGATTGTGTAAATATAAAGTGCTCAAGGATAGTGTGAATTGTTGGTTGACTCGAGGATGAGCAACATTTAAGTGTGGGATAGTGATGTTTGACTATAATTATACATTTTCAGTGCATTAGTTACCTTATATTTTGGTGCTTTAATGCTAAATTGTATTATATTTGTGCTTAATTGAGTTTATTTTATATTTAGGTACTTTGAAGATGAAATTGAGAAGAAAATATAAAGATTTTATATGTATTTTATACACTACAAGAATGAATTATGATTATTTAATGATTGAAAATATTATGATATCATGATTGGATAATGATTGAAGACAAAATTATTAAAGGATCCAAGTGAACAAATTGACGTGGAAACAATTGCAGTTCAAGAAAAGAAGCATGCACTTGAAAGCAAAAGTTTGGCAGAAGACATTAAATATTAACAGTAGGAATGACAGTCCGTATGGGTGATGCAGTGCGGTGCGGGTGCGGGTGCGGGTGCGGGGCCGTTGGTGTGTTAACCCACAAAATTTTTACTCGCCTCGCCTCATCCTGCGTAACATTAAAAATCACATCCACCCGCCGCGCGTTCACCTGCTTCGCATCGCACCGCAAATTCTTTTTTCTTTTTTTTAATTTATCTCTTTTCTTCGTATGTTACTCGTTTTACATAAAACAGATTAGATGGTTTTTGAACCTTAGTTAACTAATTTAAATTACTACAACTTCATTTCTTATAAAGGTGATTAGACTGGATGCCCATTATTTCTTATTATTTTATTTTATAAATATGTTTCATTGGAATGATAGAAAAGGAATATGTTGACCATTAAAAGTTTTGTTGGGAGGACACGTAATGCAAGAATTAGCATGGATGATGTTCTTACTACACATAGAAAGATTAGCCTCCAGTTTAGGTGGAATCAGACCATCTGCTCACATAGGCATCTTGATTACCTATTGTCGGTTGCATTAATCTTTAAATTCTGCACTAGTACTTAAGTTTGCTGAATCACATATTATAGGAAGCAAGTCAAGCACTTAAAGTGAAGCTGTTAAATTATAATAACAATATTTTCCAAAATATAACACAATTTATATTAAACTCCCGGTGATTGGCCTTGACTTTGTGGCAAATGCATTCATCAAAAATCCTCTGGTGATATGATAGAATTATAAAAAAAAAAATTTAAAGTTGCGACACAGTTTGTTATTAAACTCCTGGTAGTTCGCTCGGACTAATGACAAGCTCATGAGAAACCCCTGTTAATCCACCATTGAGTTATGGCAACATTGGCAACGCAACTCTTCTGGTAGTCCACCGGAAATTGAACTCGAACTTGTGACTCGAATGTCATTTTTGCATAACTTAATTAAAAACAACGATCCATAAATAGCATATTATGTAAATCTCCCATTAAATATCACAGTAATTTCAAGCGCT
Organism: Nicotiana paniculata; assembly: GCA_005239505.1. Taxonomy (NCBI): domain Eukaryota; kingdom Viridiplantae; phylum Streptophyta; class Magnoliopsida; order Solanales; family Solanaceae; genus Nicotiana; species Nicotiana paniculata. The sequence continues at coordinate 21,309 of ML335868.1, forward strand.
ACCTTTACTCTTATTAATACAATTTTATCATTTATTTTACCTTAGAAAAATTGCAATGTGTGATATTATAGTAATAACTCATATTTTGAGTTGTTCTTTTGATAATTGTATAAACTTAAAAGAGAAAATATTAGAACAAAAATGGGAAACCTGGATACTCAGATTTTAGGTGGAATATGACAATTGGAGCAAGGCACCCTTAAAGGAACCAAAAAGGAGAAGCTACACATTTGGTCGGTCCAAAATATCCACATCTGCTAGTCAATAATGTTAAACTAATTACATAAATATTATACATCTTTAGGCTATGTTATTAAATGAGTGGCTATAGAATTGAAAATTTGCAACCAAAAATTAGAGCTTTTATTGGGCTCATGGTGCATAACTAATATAAAAGGAACATCTCCTGAAATATATGATTGTTGTGTTGCCAATTATATCTTAACTAAGCCAATCATCTAATATATGGATCACACTGGTGTCAATAAGAACCATGATCAAAGGGAAACAAATTTACAAAAATATCTCAGCTACAAAAGATGGGATCTCTTAATCTTTCCTCAAGAGAATCTACAGAAACTTAATAGAGATTCATGTTAATTTCCTACTCATCTCCCATGCTATTTCTTTTACTCGCAAGTCGCAACAAAGTGCAACTGGAGTGATTGAACCAAGCAGTTTTGGTATCATTTACGGCTAAGACAAGAAGACAACTTAAGCAATCTAATCTGTCCGTAGAAGTAGAAGATAAGTTAAGCAATCTACGATTAGACTCAAATTACACAGCCACAAAAAACGTGATATTCAGAATATCATATTCTGTTCGTCTTCAAAGAGGTTACAAACTAGTAAGCCCACTTGAATCTGGCTCTTCCTCTTCTTCAAGTAAAGTTGGACACGAAACTTTGTCAATACATGAAGTCAAACCTGAAAAAAAGTTTAAAATATTAAAATTGAAAACTAATATTACCATAATAAGTCATTGAGAAAAATACTTGCCATTTATTTCATTCCACAACCAAGTATGAGCACACATCAAAGCCTCCAAAGTAGTAGGATGAAGTCTACTATGATGCAGTTTGATAATTCTAGCACAAAGAATGTTATGATGAAAATCTTGTTAGATGAGAAACTTTGTAAAAGAGATTTGTTGTATGGGTTGAGTGTTGCATGTGCGTTGTGCCGCACACATCTTAAATTTAATTGTGCAGGAAGGATTAAAGGTGATAGAAGATGCTATATAGTAATGTGCGTAATAATGTCTTATATTGGATAAGGTCTTCAGGAAGAATTGAAAGATTTGAAGAAGTTGCACGGTTGCTACATATTTCTTGCACAAAAAAGTTGAAGTATGATTGCCCTACTCGTTGGAACTCAACATATTTAGCGTTGAGAACAGTCTTAGATTACAAAGAGGTGTTTTCGAAGTTGAGTATGAGTGATACCAACTATCATTATTTTCCAACTGAAGGGCAATGGAGTGCAGCAGAAGAAGTTTGTGAAAAGTTGAAGCTCTTTTACCACATTACCAAACAATTTTTGAGAAGTCAATATCCTACTTCAACTCAATACTTTTCAAAAGTTTTTGACATTAAGATATAATTAGAAGCTTGAGTAAAATGTTTAAATCATTTGATTAGCTCTATGACAATGTCAATATTGTTGAAATTCAAAAAAAATTGGGATGATATGCATATTTAATAGGTTTAGCTACTATTTTGATCCGAGGTATAAAATGAAGTTGGTGGAATTTATCTTGCATAAATTTATGGTGAAGAGGCTTCTTTGGATAAAATTCAAGAAGTTCGAAACTATTATTTTGATCTCTTTCAAGAGTATCAGAGTAGAGCACTTGCTTCACATGAGTCATATCAAGCATCTAATGAAGTTGTTGGTGTTATTGATGGTGATCGACTCTCTAGTTTTGATGACTTTGTGGCGTCGAGTATGGCGAATGTGGACACAAGATCGGAATTGGATGTGTATTTAGAAGAACGCTTGCTACCTCGTACACCATTATTTGACATTTTAAGTTGGGAGGACAACCAAATTAAAATTTCCTACTTTGCAAAAGATGGCTCGTGACTTCTTAGTCATTCTTGTCTCTACCGTCACTTCAGAATTGGATTTAGCACTAGTGGGAGGTCGATTAGCAATTGAGCAACTCACCACATAAAGTATCTTTATCACATGGAGCGAGAACATAAATAAATCTCAGGATATGACTCTGAAGCCTCCATGAATCATAAAAAAAAATGAGTTGTAATAGCCATAAACTCCTTTTTAGTATTGTTTGAGGTCCACATATCAATTATTATTGCAATTTTACTTGTGATTTTTCCAACAAATTAGAAGTTTTTTATTTCAAATTGTCAAAAATCTTTAAAATATCATTCTTGATTGTGTTCCTAGACACCATTTTAAACAATGACAGTAGACTAGCAACAAACATCCTAAATCCAACATGATCGACAGTGAACAAAGGGTACTCCTGTAAAATGATGGCATGAGCAAGTTCTCTACGTGAAATATCTTGATCAAAATAATGTTGTTTGCTACCATTGTCCCCCCTCCCACCCCCCCCCAAACCACNNNNTCCCCCCCCCCCCCCCCCCCCAAACCACACTCATCTTCTAAGTTATTTGGCTTCTTACGACATCTACGAATATGATCTGACGTAGATGATGTTCCACATTTTCTTGTTGATTTGATGTGAATGTTACAATACTTACAAACACCAAAGCGAACACCATTAAGCTTCACCGCGTTGAAGTGTTTCCATGCTTCAAAAATAAGTTCTCTTTTACCTGTTTCATCAATAAACGGTAACTTTATCAGATTTCATAAGCCTTTGACTCTCATTCTCAATAGGAAAAGCACTTGAAGATGAACACAAGGGATTTTGTTTGTCTTGAGACTCCATATTTTTCTATAAAAAATAAATAAAAAAACATTAAGTAGAGACTATAAACAATTAGTTAGAGCTATGAACAAGACTCAAACTTTCCAACAAGAATTAAAAACTGTTGCACTAGCAAATTAAAGTAGGAAATCTTTTAAAAACATGCAACTTGATTTTGCAAAAGAAGAGAGAAACTTCAGTAGTATATATGCAATGTACACAAGAAAATTTCTCCAAGTTGGTTTTATAAACTTTTGACCCATTCCCACCCTTTCACATCACTCTCACTATGATACCACAATAAAGCGGTATTTAGACAGAGGAGTCCCTCCTCTGCCTATGATACCAAATTCTGATTATTTTTTAAGGATCTCATTAGCAAAAGCCATTCCAGGGCCAAGTCCACAACTTGCTAAGCAATCAATCCCATAATTCATAGGCTCATGTGCTTCTTCCCATTTCAAAGCAGCATTAAATCGTAAAATTTGGTTTGGTTTACATTCTTTAGGCACAAAAATATTCCAAACTTTACCAGCTAGTTGTAAAATAAAGAAAATTAAAATATTTTCCAAAAGAACTCGCAGACCATTTGTGGGCAAGCCAAAAAGGGGTAACAAAAGCAATCTTGATGGAGAGCCAAAGCAAAATTCAACAAATTGAATAGAGAAAACTTACCAGAGAATGATACTGTGAGATACGGAGAGAGTTGGAGAAAGACTTGAGATTGTGCGACTGTGTGGAGAAACCCTCTGAGAAAAAGGGGCTTTTAGTTGTGAGCAGAGCATAACGTAATACTTTTTTAGGTTTTATTTAAAAAAATTAAAATTCCAATCCGTGACCCGTCGCGCCCCGTACTTTTTGTTTTAAAAAAAATTAGAACCTGCCCCACTGCCAAACGCTGTAACCCGCCCCGCCCAGCGAGCGCTGAAACCAACTCTGCCTTGCCTCCGCACCGCGCCATTGACATCCCTTCTTAAAAGGACTAAATCGTTGAAACACAAAAGCAGTTGACACGAGATTGTTACCTCCCATTTGAGCTCGCGAGGCGCGGCCTGACACAAGATTGTTACCTCGCGTTTGAGCTAGTTAGGCACGGTCTGTAACGAGATGCTTCGTGCATTTCGCGTGGGGATGCATGGTCCGGGTTTCAAGCATATTTCATCCCCTTTTTGGTTTTTGAATTTTGTTATTTCGTCTAGGCCTTTTCCCTAAACCTATAAATAGTCTTTAAAACCATTTTGAAAATCATCGAGTTCTCCATTTCATGATCTTTTCTTTTTAATTTGTTTGGGCAAAACACTTGGAAAATTGTTAATACGAATATGAGTGGCTAAGCACTCTCGTTTCTAGGAATGCGGTTGACATGATTATTAACGTTTATTAATTACATTTTCGTTAATTCAGATTACCATTTTGTGGTTGTTTCTTTAATTCTAGTTTTAACTTGTGAACTATTGTAGCTACCAATTCACCCTACTATGTATGTTATGCTTGGGAAAGCTGTATTTAGATTAGAGTATAATTAAAGAGAGCTTATTTCTGAACCCGTGGCTCGAGGAACAATTTCGCGGTTAGGATAGGAATATACCTAATAGTCTTGCTTAGTTAAAAACCATATTATATTCGTTCATGATAGACTCAATACCATAGGGATATAGGATTGATATATTGTGGATAGGCGAGTAGTATTGTGGGAGCATGATAGTCATATAAATGATCCGGTCAATTGGAAACCATTGATAATCTGGATTAACAAGTATGGTTATTGAACTTAATAGGAATTATAAACCAATCACAACCCTGAAATACTCATCTCCTCTGAGTAAATTCCAAAACACGCGTTTGTATCCCGGATAAATTAGCCAATTACTTGTTCAATATTTCGAAAGGTAGTTTAGTAGATAAACAACATTTTTAATTATCTTGGACAGATAATTGATTTTAGTTTACTCAAAATGACATGAACAATAGGCATTTCTTTGCCGTGATTGTTCCTTATTCATATTTTAGGGTCATAAAAGAGGAATTCAAGATGATTTTTGATTTTTCATGTTTTAATGTCCATGTCATCTTCATCAATTCGAGCGACGGGCTCCGAATCGCCCACAATTTTGTGGGCCGATCAGAAACGATCGAATGAACAATGGTCATCCCTTTGCCATGGTCATTTAGGGTATTTTTGAGTTTAGTCCATAAAACAGAAATTCGAAACTATTTTCAATTTTCCGTGTGCTAGTCCATGCCATCTTCATGAATTCAGGCGACAGAATCCGAATTGTCTAAAATTTTGTGAGCCCATAAAAAGCGATCTAATGAATAATGGTCATCTCTTCATCATGACCATTTCTTGTTTTTTGTGTTTTAAGTCCATAAAATGGAATTTAGGATAATTTTAGTTTTTGTGTGCCAATGTCTACCCCATCTTCATGAATTAGCTCGACGAGCTCGAATTGTCAAAACTTTTATGGGCCCATCAGAAATGACCTAACGAACAATGGTCTTTGCTTTCCCATGAACCGTCCTCATTATTTTTGCGTTTTGCGACCACAAAATAGGAATTCAGGACGTTTTTTAATTTTAAATATGCTATGTCCATGCCCTTTTCATAAATTCGGGTGGAAGGCTCTGAATCGCCTAAAATTTTATGGGCCCATCAGAAATGACTTAATGAATAATGGTCATCACTTCGTCATGAGTGTACCTCATTTGGACCTTTCAAGGCCATAAAATAGGTATTTGAGATGATTTCAAACTTTTCGTGTGCTAATGTCCACGCCATTTCATAAATTCGGGGCATGTGCTCTGAATCGCCTAAACAATTTTATGGTCCCATGTGAAATGACCTAATGAACAATAGTCTTTGTTTCGCCAAGTTTGTTCTTTGTTTTTTGTTGTTTTAGGGCCGAAAATTGGAATTCAAGATGAATTTTGATTTTTCGTGTACTAATGTCCATGTCATCTTCATGAACTCGAGTGACGGGTAATTTGGGTTACAGGCGCGACAACGCAGAAGTGGCCAAAGAGCCACAGAAGCGATTATGGGCCTTTCCAGCTGGGACCACAGATGCAGCCAGAGTCTCGCAGAAGTGAACTCGTATGAGCGGGAGATGGAACGCAGAAGTGGGGTGCGCATGTGAATCTCTTGTTCGAGAAAGAGAACCTTGATGACATAAATAAAGTCCGCACCTAGAATGGTTTGTCTGCAGGTGCGAAACCGCAGATGCGGTGGATCCCTCGCACAAGCGAGATCACTGGGCAGAAAATTTGAGAGCTCGAATTCAAGCAAAAATTTGAGGGATTTTTAGAGGAAACTATCGGGTAATGATTCTTTACTCGTTTTTGGTTATATCTCACTAATCTATTGTTAATTTCATCATTTAATTAAGGATTTGGGTTGAGAAAATTGGATAAAAAGTTGGAAAGTTCTTCAACTAAACTTTTGAGTTTTGATTGAGATATTGGTATTGGATTTCAGTAATTTTGGCACGAGGGAACTCGTGGTTGAATGGGTGTTCATATTTTGTGACTTTTACCCGATTCCTAGATGTGGGCCCGAGTTAACTTTTGAGGCGATTTTCAAAATTCTTGTTAAATCTTGATTTTATTAATTAGATTAGTTTATTATAGTTGTATTTATAGTATGTAATTTTTTTGGTTAGATTTGGACCATTCAGAGTCGGAAAGTCGAGGAAAAGGCGTTATTGTTGATTGATTGAGCTTGGCTCGAGGTAAGTGGCTTGCCTAACCTTGTTTTGGTGAAACCCCCTAAGTATTTGATATTGTTATGACACTTATATTATATGTAAGTGTCGTGTAAGAGAGGTGACGAGTGCGTACGCATGATAATTGTTGGAAAACATAGTTTTACATTAAGCAAGTAACTTGTTATGTCTTTAATGAGTTATCCCATCATGTGTAGTTATCTTGTTTAGCTTAATATCTCATGTCTACGTGTCTCAAATGCCTATTTGCAATCTGTGCAACATGCTTAGTTGATTTATCTTTTTTTCCTTGAATTGTATTAGTCTTAACCATAGGATTCTTGCTGTTAATTGTTGTTGCCATTAATTTCGAGCTGTGTGTTTACTTTTGGGACTACGAGGTGGTACATCAGGAGATCCCCTTGCATATTTACTTTTCAGACTACGAGACGGTACCTCGAGATATCCCCCTGCACATTTACTTTTGGGACTACGAAATGGTACCTCGGGAGATCCCTGTACGTATTTACTTTTGGAGCTAAGAGGAGGTACCTCAGGAGATCCCCTATCGAGTATTTACCTTGGGACTACGAGACGCTATCTCGGGAGCGCCCCTATTGTTTACCTCCATTTGCTGTGTTGTTATCTTTCTGTCAATTTTCATTGTTAAATTCTCAATGTTTCATCATATTGTTATATCTTCTGTCTTATTATTATATCCCAGTAGGGCCCCGACCTGACCTCGTCACTACTCTACTGAGTTTAGGCTTGCCACTTACTGGGTACCATTGTGGTGTAATCATGCTACTATACTTGTTTTGTGTACAAATCCAGGTACCTCCTACTAGCCCCGCTATTACTTGAGTACTTGATGCTTCTCCAGAGACTTCAAGGTATATTTGTTAGCGTCCACAGACCTCAAAATCCTCCTCTATCGCTTATGTTGTTTCCTCCTTTATTTCTTTTAGATGTTGATGTATGGAAACAGTTAGATAAATTCTTAGAGCTTGTGACTCATGATTACTGGTTTTGAGAATATTGTCTTTACTCGAGTGCTGGTTTACTTGTACATGCCGAGCAACATTTTATCAGTTTTATAGTTACGAATTGAAGTTTAGTTATTAACTACTAATTTTATTTCCGTTATTCCGCTATTGTTAGGCTCACCTAGTCGTAGCGACTATGTGCCGTCACGACGTCTTATGGAGGGATAATTAGGTCGTGACAAGTTGGTATCAGAGCTCTAGATTCATAGGTGGCGTGAGTCACAAGCAGGTTTAGTCGAGTCTCACATATCGGTATGGTGATGTCTGTACCGATCTTCGGGAGGATACGAAACTGTTAGGCAAATTACACTTCTTTGATTCCTTGTCATGCAAAATTGTTGGCTTCGAAATTCTAAACTTCTGCCTTCATCTCTCATAGACGGTAATGGCAAGATAAGAATATCTGATGACCGGGCACCCGCGCCCCCTACTAGAGCCGCGAGAGGTCGGGGCCGGGGTAGAGGCTGAGGACGTCCACCTGGTGCAGCCAGAGCACCCACACGAGTTGCTACAAGGAGCCCCCAGTAGTTCTAACTGGATGGAAGAAACGTGAGGCACCTGTTGCTGCAACCGCTCTCTAGGAGACTTTACCTCAGTTTTATGAGCATGTTACGCACCTTGGCGCAAGCTGGATTGATCCCACTTGCTCCAGCCACATCTCAGGTCGGGGAGGAGCACAGACTCCTGCCGCCCGTACCCAGAGCAGCGGGTTCAGATCGACCATGTTCCAGAGATCATACTAATGCAGCCGGTAGCTCAAGTTCGGCCTGAGGTTATGGTTGAAGTTTTTGAGCCGGAGCATCTCAGACTTGGGAGGTACAAGAAGTACCACCCTCCTACTCTCAGTGGCTTGGCGTCATAGGATGCCCATGGTTTTCTTGAGGAGTGTCACCATATCCTGCGTACTATGGGTGTAGCAGAGTTGAGTGGGGTTTCTTTAACTACGTTCTAGCTTCGAGGAGAAGCCGATCAGTGGTGGCGTGCCTATGAGTTGCGTAGTCCAGTTGAGGTAGCTTCGCTTACTTGGACTCAGTTTTCAGATATGTTCTTGAGGGAGTATTTTCCCAGAGTCTCACAGATGCATGGTGTGCGGAGTTTTAGCAGTTGAGCCAGGGTTCTATGACTGTGTTAGAGTAATGCGGTTTGCTTTAGTTATTTGGCTAGGCATGCACCAACCTTGGTTTCTACAGTTTGAGAGAGGGTCTGTCAGCTTATCGAGGGGCTCAACCCTAGTATCAGGCTTAACATGGCCCAAGAGTTGGAGATATAGATATTTCATACCAGCAGGTTGTTGGAATTGCTAGGAGATTGTAGGGTATGCTTGCTCGGGAGAGAGAGGAGAGGGAGGCCAAGAGGTCTCAAGAGTCTCTCACTTATAGTGGTACTCAAGTCCCAATTGCAGTTCGTCATGGTAGGGACTATGTGAGTCGCCCTGTTCATTCAACACTTCCAGCCGCCTGCGGTACTGCGACTACTTCTAGGCCCCATGAGCCTTATTATGCACCTCTAGTGTCTAGTTTACCTCATGCACAGGGTGCTTTCAGCGGTCAACCTAGCAGACCTGGTCTGAGCCAGCCACAGTAGCCACGCCCTCTAAGAGCTTGTTTTGAGTGTGGCGACACTCGCTATATGGTGAGGGATTGCCCCAGACATAGGAGTGGTGAACCTCCACAGACTTCTCAGGCACCGCTTGCTCCTCCAAATCTCCAGGCTGTGATAGCAGCACTAACTACTACTCCACTTACTCAGCCAGCTCGAGGTAGACCTAGAGGGTTGAGGCCAGACCATATATTATGCTCTTCCTTCTCGTACAAAGGCAGTTTCTTCCGAATCTGTCATTACAGGTATTGTTCTGTTCTGTCGTAGAGATGTGTCGGTTTTATTTGATCCAGGCTCCACTTATTCCTATGTTTCCTCTTAGTTTTTTCTATATTTGGGTGTAGCTCGTGATTTTTTGGGTTCTCATGTTTATGTGTCTACACATATGGGAGATTCTATTGTTGTTGGCCGTGTGTATCAGTCCTGTTTGGTGGTTCGTAGTGGTTTTGAGACCAAAGCTGATTTATTATTGCCTGGTTGATATTATTTTGGGCATAGGCTAGTTGTCGCCCCATTATGCTATTCTTGATTGTCACGCCAAGACCGTGATGTTGGCTATGCCAGGATTACCATGGTTAGATTGGAGAGGTACCTTAGATTATACTCCCAGCAGAGTTATTTCATTTCTTAAAGTTCAACGAATGGTTGAGAAGGGGTGTGATGCGTATCTAGCTTATGTGAGAGATGTCAGTATTGATACTCCTACAGTTGAGTTAGGTCCAGTAGTGAGGGATTATCCAGATGTATTCCCAGTTGATCTTCCGGGCATGCCGCCTGACAGTGATATTGACTTCGATATTGATTTGTTGTCGGGCACTCACCCAATCTCTATTCCTCATATCGTATGGCTCCTCCTGAGTTGAAGGAGTTGGAGGAGCAGTTATAGGAGTTGCTTGTTAAGGGATTCATTTGGCTTATTGTGTCACCTTGGGGTGTTATAGTCTTGTTTGTGAAAAAGAAGGATTGTTCTATACGTATGTGCATTGATTATCGCTAGTTGAACAAAGTTACAGTGAAGAATAGGTATCTATTGCCCCTTGTTGACGACCTATTTGATCAGTTACAGGGTGCCATGGTGTTTTCCAAGATTGACTTGCATTCAGGCTATCATCAGTTAAAGATTCGGGAGCCATATATCCCGAAGACTGCTTTTAGGACTCAGTATGGTCAGTACGAGTTCCTTGTGATGTCATTTGGGCTGACCAACGACCCAGCCGTATTCATGCACTTGATGCACATTGTGTTCTGGCCCTATATTAACATTTTTGTCATTGTATTTATTGACGACAGTATGGTGTACTCCCTGACTCGGGAGGATCATGAGAACCACCTGAGGACCGTGCTTCCGACCTTGAGAGAAAAGATGTTATATGTAAAATTTTCAAAGTGTGAGTTTTGGCTAGACTCAATGGATTTTTGGGTCATGTAGTGTCGAGTGATGGGATCAAGGCGGATTTGAAGAAGGCTGAAGCAGTGCAGAGTTGTCCTGTATCATCCTCTGCTACAAAGATCCGGAGTTTTATTGGTTTGTCGGGGGGTATTACCATCGATTTGTAAATGGTTTCTCATGTATCGCAGAACCTATGACCAGGCTGACCCAAAAGGTGCTCCATTCAGGTGGATAGAGGAGTGGGAGGAGAGCTTTCAAAAGCTCAAGACAGCTTTGACTCAGCCCCAGTATTGGTATTGACTACAGGTTCGGGGTCTTATATTGTATATTGTGATGCGTCGCAAGTTGGTCTCGACTCAGTGTTGATACATGATGGTAGGGTGATTGCCTACGCGTCTAGACAACTTAAGGTGCATGAAAAGAACTATCCTTTCCACGACATTGATTTAGCAGCTATTGTTCATGCCTTGAACATTTGGCGAAACTATTTCTACGGTGTCCCTTGTGAGATCTACACTGATCACCAGAGTTTGCAACATCTGTTCAAACAAAAGGATCTTAACTTGTGAGATCTACACTGATCACCGGAGTTTGCAGCATCTGTTCAAACAAAAGGATATTAACTTACATCAGCGGAGGTGATTGGAGCTGCTTAAGGACTGTGATATCACTTCTTCGTACTATCCCGGAAAACCCAATGTGGTGGCCGATGCATTGAGTCGCAGGGCGGAGAGCTTGGGGAGCTTAGCATATCTACCAGTAGCAGAGAGACCATTGGCATTGGATGTTCCGGCCTTGGCCAAACAGGTTGTTATAATGGATATTTCTTAGCCGATTGGAGTGTTGGCTTATGTGGTCTCTAAGTCTTCTCTATATGATCGTATCAGGGAGCGTTAGTATGATGACCCCCATCTGTTTTTCCTTAAGGACACGGTTCAACACGGTGATGCTAAGGAGGTCACTATTGGAGATGATGGTGATTTAAGGATGTAGAGCACGCTATGTGTGTCTAATGTAGATGGTTTTCATGAGTTGACCCTATAAGAGGCTCACAGTTCGCGGTACTCCATTCATCCAGATGCCGCGAAGATGTATCAGGACTCGAGGCAGCATTATTGGTGGGGGAGAATGAATAAGGACACAGTAGAGTATGTGGCTCGATGTCTAAATTTCCCACAAGTGAAGTATGAGCATCAGCGGCCAGGTGGATTGCTTCAAAAGTAAGAGATTCCGGAGTGGAAATGGGAGCGGATCACTATAGATTTTGTTGTTGGGCTTCCACGGACTTAGAGAAATTTTGATGCAGTTTGGGTGATTGTGGATAGGCTGACCAAGTCAGCTCATTTCATTCATGTGATGACTACTTATTCTTCCCAGTAGGTGGCTCGAGTTTATATCCGCGAGATTGTCAGGCTTCATGGAGTGACGGTATACATCATCTCTGACCGCGGTACACAATTTACATCATGGTTCTGGAGGGCCGTACAACATGAGTTAGGTACTTGATGGACGGGTAGTCCGAGCGCACTATTCAGATACTGGAAGATATGCTCCATGCGTGTGTGATGGATTTTGGAGGTTCTTGGAATCAGTTCTTTCCACTTGCGGAGTTTGCCTATAATAACAGTTATCTATCTAGCATTCAAATGGCACCGTATTAGGCTTTGTATGGTAGGCGGTGTCGGTCTTCAGTGGATTGGTCCGAGCCGGGCTAGGCTAGGCTATTGGGTATATACTTGGTTCAGTATGCCTTGGAGAAGGTTAAGGTGATTCAGGATCGACTTTGCACAACCCAGTCCATACAGAAGAGTTATGCGGATCGCGGATCAGAAGGTTCGCGATGTTGCATTCATGGTTGAAGAGCGGGTCCTGCTCCGAGTGTCACACATGAAGGGTGTTCTGAGGTTCGTGAAGAAGGGCAAGCAGAGCCCAAGGTTTATTGGCTCGTTCGAGGTGTTGCGGCGTGTTGGGGAGGTTAATTATGAGCTTGCCTTGCCTCCCAGCCTGACAGTTGTCCATCCGGTATTTCATGTTTCTATGCTCCGGAAGTATCACGACGATCCATCTCATGGGTTGGATTTCAGTTCAATCCAGCTGGATGAAGATACGTAATTTTTGACCCTCCCCGAGATATTATACATTTTAGCGTTTAATATTTAGTTTAGGCCTAATATCACTATTTTTTCCAGTTTTGACTACTTTACTTTATTTTAAGAACACAAATTGAAAATTACAAAAATAGTTTCATATTTCTCTATTTAATTCTCGTATTAAGTATTTTTAGAAAGATATTATCTTAACCCATTTTTATTTTTGTATAATCTTGAAAAAATACCAAAAATAATTTTTCAATATAATATTATTTATTTTGATTAAAAAGAATTAGTTCTATATTTTATATTATAAATTTTTATATCATTTTAGAAGGAAAAGTGAGTTTTGGGTTGTTTTATCTCATTTTAGTCTTTGGCCCAACATTGAAGCTCAATGTCCCCTCAACTCTAAAATATACCTTAATTCCCTCCTCTGTATAATGAAAAGCTAAGACCAAATTAGAGAAAAAAAATGGACCTAATTTTAGAAGACCCTCCCTTACCATACACAGTAACAGCGCTGATCCCCCTCCCTGAGCTCTTCGTCTTCATCCTCCTAACCTGAATACTGAATACCCTCGCCATCGGCCACCCTCCCCCACCTCACCTTCATCTTCTCCATCACCTCAAACACCCTTAAGCACCTTGAAACCTCCATCAGAACCCAGCAAACTTCAGTCACAAAATAGCACCAAAAACAAGCAAAATCCAACTCTTTTACCCCCAAAAATCCACCACCAAAACAGCCTCAAAATCACCCAAATTTGTAGCCAAAAAATGCTGCCAGACACAGCTTCTAACAGAGACAACAATGATCCCGAAAATCAATTCCAAACCAGCTCAAAATCGTCCTAAAATCACCTGAAACGTTCAGTCTGTCGCCGTTTGCTGTCCGAGGTTCGAAGTTCGCGGAGTAATTTCCTGCCGCTGCTATTTTCCTTGTTCAAAGTTTGGTCATTTTGTTGAGATCCGGTCGCAACTGTCCCTTTGTTTATGTCCAAGAATTGCTGAAATTATATTAATTGAAAGGATCATTTTCAGGTTCGTCCCTTTCCCTTCCTACTTTTGTTGTTGATGATAATATGAATCAAGTCTAAGATTAAATTGATTGTCATTCAAGTTAATAGGATAGCTTGTTCATAAGAAATTAGCATGTTCATCGGTTTTGTGAATGAATTCATTGATTGTGCTTAATGTTTGTGTATGTCATGTCTTAATTGAGACAGATTACTCCTGAAATGTGCCACTGTTTTGAGCAAGTGTTTCATAGGGATGAATTTTGAAGAATTTTTGTGTGTATACGGAGTGAAAGGGAGACAATTCCACATACAAGGCAAATAGAAATTTACTGCATATTGTGTCTTCGTGATTGCTCAACAATGGCGCCAGAGATAATTAGTATTATATGGTTTTCCAAAGTAAACAAATGAATTGGGGGGGTTAGCTAGATGTGGTTAATGGGTACCTAATTTTTCTGTTTTAATTAGTCTCAATATATATAAAATGCGGGCAGCTTATTTGAAGTGCGATTTGCAGTATATTTCGTTTCTTCATGAAATATCTTTTTAAATGTGTGTCAATTTGATACACACTAGATCTGTTAGAATCGAGTGATGGTCTTTGGAAAGTATTTTAGTAAAGGGTTAATATCCACAACACTAGCAAAGATGGAATGAGAAGAACGTTAAAGTCAGAATGTGTTAATTACTGTTAAGTGGCTAGCACTATAATGGCTGAATTTAATTACATTTGCAATGGTTGTAAATGTAAAAATAATGTCAGTGAGGGTTGATTTTGTAAGTCATTCCGAAAATTAATCTCATTTTTTATTTCCCATAATGATGTATCCATACAAAGTTCAACAAAAATCTTATGTAATTAGATGGCACATTCTATGCACCGCATTTTCTCATACGCCAAAACCTTATAGCAAAGCTCAAAGCAATATAGGAAAATAATTCAAATGCGCTATTCTTTTAGGCGCTATTAACAATCATCGTGGTCATGGGTACAATTCCCGTGGCATGGTCACGATATGTAAATCCCATTTGGGTGTGCATTTCATGTGACCCGACCACAACTTCAAATCCTTAATAAAATAAACATGTCGTAAATTACTGGTGCATTTCATGCGACGCGGTTTGCAACGTGTCCCAAAAACAACAAGTGTACGCCATCATGACTTATTTCAAAATAATTCCATAGATATTAAAAGCAGTTCAAATGGTTTAAACATGCACGTAGGTTTCAAACAAGGTTTTAAAATCAGATGAATAGGCCAATAATAATAGTTGAGCGACTGTGCTAAAACCACGGAACCCAGGAATACCTAACACCTTCTCCCAGGTTAACATAATTCCTTACTCGGATTTCTGGTTCGCAGACAACTTAAAGCAGAGTCTAAAATTCCTTGGTTTGGGATTTCAATAAATAAACGGTGTCCCGGAACATCGTCAAACATCAGGGTGGCGACTCTGAAACTAATAAAAATCCAAAATTTGAATAATGTCACTTAAAGTGAAAAAACTCCTTTATTACCCTTACCGGGAGGGAAAAGGATGTGTGACACTGGACAAGGATTTATATTATATTGAGGAGCCGGTGGCTATTTTGGACAGGCATGTTCGAAAGCCGAGGTCACAGAACATTGCTTCCGTGAAGGTTCTGTGGAGGGGTCAGCCGCTCGAAGAGGTGACTTGGGAGACCGAGCATGATATGCACAATCGTTATTCTCATCTTGTCACCACTTCATGTATGTCTCTATGCTCGTTCGAGGACGAACGATTATTATAAGGGGGGGAGGTTGTAACAACCCGGCCGGTCATTTTGAGAGTATTAGCCCCGATCCCTTATTTACTGTTTTCCCCGTATCATTCAATGCTTATGTGACTTCCCGAGAGGTTTCATTTTTGGTTTCGGAGTTATTTTGGGACACTTAGTCTCTAAAACGGAAGCTTAAGTTCAAGGATTTTGACCATAGTTGGAACTGTTTGAAGACGACTCTGGAATGGAGTTTCGTCGGTTCTGTTACCTCCGTTGGGTGATTTAGGACTTAGGAGCGTTTCTAGATTGTGAATTGGAGGTCCGTAGCTGCATTAGGCTTGAAATAGAGAAAGTTGAATTTTTGAGAAGTTTGATCGGGAGCGGACTTTTTGATATCTGTGTCATATTCCGATTTCGGGAGTTGGAGTAGGTCTTTAATGTGAATTATGACTTGTATGAAAAATTTGAGGTCAAATGGACGTGTTTTGATAGGTTTGGTCATTGGTTGTAGAAGTTTGAAGTTTCAAAGTTCATTAAGTTTGGATTGGAATGCGATTAGTGGTTTTAGCATTTTTTGATGTGATTTGAAGGTGTTTTAGGACTTGTTGGTATAATTGGTGGAGGTCCCAGGGGCCTCAGGTTGATTTCAGATGTTTAACGGATCATTTGGAGTTGTGTCAGATTTGCTGAAGTTTTCTGCACCTTGTGTAATCTCACCTGCGCACTTTGGGCCGCAAGTGCGACACCACATAAGCGACCATAGAGCCGCAGAAGCGATTATGCGCATGTACAGCTGGGACCGCAGATGCGGGAGATGGAGAGCAGAAGTGGGCGCGCAGATGCAGCCCTTGTTCGCTGAAGAGACCTTGAGGAATTAAGTGAAGTCCGCACCTGCGATGGTTTTTCCGCACGTGCGGAACCGCAAATGCTGTGAATCTCTCACAAAAGCGAGATCATTGGTCAATAAAGGAAAAATTACGAGGGTTTGAACTCATTTTCATTTTGGGACTTTGAGAGCTCGAATTGAGGTGAAAATTTGAGGGATTTTCATAGGAAACTATTGAGTAATGATTCTTAACTCGTTTTTGGTTATATCCCACTAATCTATCGTTAATTTCATCATTTAATTAATGATTTGGGTTGTTCTTTAACTAAACTTTTGAGTTTTTTGGTAATGATTTGGAAAGTTCTTTAACTAAACTTTTGAGTTTTGATTGAGATTTTGGTATCGGAATTGAGTAATTTTTATATGAGTGAACTCGTGGTTGAATGTGTGTCATATTTTGTGACTTTTACCTGATTTCGAGACGTAGGCCCTGATCGACTTTTGGGGTGATTTTTGAATTCTTGTTAAAGTCTTTATATCATTAATTAGATTAGTTTATTATAGTTGTATTTATAGTATGTAATTATTTTTGGCTAGCTTTGGTCCATTTTCGGAGTCGGAAAGTCGAGGAAAAGGCGTTCTTGTTGAATG
Source organism: Nicotiana paniculata (assembly GCA_005239505.1). NCBI lineage: Eukaryota > Viridiplantae > Streptophyta > Magnoliopsida > Solanales > Solanaceae > Nicotiana > Nicotiana paniculata. The sequence goes on from ML335868.1 coordinate 38,280, forward strand.
ATTGAGCTTGACTCGAAGTACGTGACTTGCCTAACATTGTGTGGAGGAAATCCCCTTAGGATTTGGTATTGTTCTGACACTTATATGATATGTGAGTGCCGTGTACGCGAGGTGACGAGTGCGTACGTGGGCTAATTGTTGGAAAATCCGATTTTACATTAAGCAAGTAACATGTTATGTCTTTAATGAGTTATCCCAGCATGTGTAGTTATCATGTTTAGCTTAATATCGCATGCCTACCTATCGTAAATGCTTATTTGCAATCTGTGCAGCATGCTTAGTTGATTTACATGTTTTTCCTCGAATTGTATTAGTCTTAACCGTAGGGTTCTTGTTGATAATTGTTGTTGCCATTGATTTTGAGTTGTGTTTTTACTTTTGGGACTGCGAGGCGGTACCTCGGGAGATCTCCTTGCATATTTACTTTTGGGATCACGAGGGCACATTTACTTTTGGGACTACGAGGCGGTACCTCGAGAGATCGCCTTTCATATTTACTTTTAGGACTACGAGGCGGTACCTCGGGAGATCCCCCTGTCGAGTATTTACTTTGGGACTACAAGACGGTATCTCGGGAGTGTCCATGTTGTTTACCTCCATGTGCTGTGTTGTTATCTTTCTATAAATTTTCCTAGTTAAATTCTCAGTCTTTTATCATATTGTTATATCTTCTGTCTTATTGTTATATCCCAGTAGGACCCCGACCTGACCTCATTACTACTCTACCGAAGTTAGGCTTGGCACTTACTGGGTACCGTTGTGGTATACTCATGCTACTCTTCTGCACATGTTTTGTGTGCAGATCTAGGTACCTTCTACCAATCTCGCTATTAGTTGCGTACTTGCTGCTACTCTGGAGACTTCAAGGTATATCTGTCAGTGTCTGCAGACCTCAGATTCCCCCTCTATCCCTTATGTTGTTTTATCCTTTATTTCTTTTAGATGTTGATGTATAGAAATAATTAGATAAATTCTTAGAGCTTGTGACTCGTGACTACCGGGATTTGGGAATATTGTCTTTACTCGAGTGCTGGTTTACTTGTACATGTCGAGCGGTATTTTATCAATTTTATATTTATGAATTGAAGTTTAGTTGTTAAATACTGCTTTAGTTTTCGTTATTCGCAAATGTTAGGCTTACCTAGTCGTAGCGACTAGGTGTCGTCACGACATCTTATGGAGGGAGAATTGGGTCGTGACACCCATGAGCATTCCTTATTTTTTGGCGTTTTAGGGCCACAAAATAGGAATTCAGGATGATTTTTAATTTTTTGTGCTAATGTCCATAACATCTTCATAAATTGGGGCGACGGGCTCCAATAGCCTAAAATTTCACGGGCCCATCAAAAACGACTAAATGAGCAATAGTCATTATTTCGCCATGACCGTTCCTCATTTTTTGGCGTTTTAGGACCATAAAACAGAAATTTAAGATGATTTTAATTTTTTTCGTGTGCTAGTGTCTACACCATCTTCAATATTCGGGTGATGGATTACGAATTGCCTGAAATTTTGTGTGGGCACATCAGAAATGACCTAATGAAGAATATTCATTAATTCTCTATTAATGTTTCCTGTCTTTTTTTTTTGTATTTAAGGTCTGTATAACATAAATTTAGGACGATTTTCAGTTTTTCATATGCTATTGCCCACGCCATCTTCATGAATTCAAGCGACGGGCTCCGAATCACCAAAAGTTTTGTGGGTCTATCAGAAGCGACCTAATGAACAATAGTCATTGATTCGCCATGATCATTCCTCGTTTTTTGGCATTTTAGGTCTATAAATCCAGAATCCAGGACATATATTCAATCTATCTTGTGCTAATGCCCGCGCCATCTTAATGAATTCTATCATGATCCAAAACTTAACCTGTCGTGATGGCGCCTGAAACTACGCAAGTCGACAACTCATACATACCAACACTTTCAAATTCAAAATTTACTTAAACGTATCTAAATAAGTGAAACATAAAACCCGATGAAAATGTCACAACTAAATACAAAATTTCCCAAACCTGGGTGTCACTAAGTACATAAGCATCTACACAACTACATTGTCTGATACACTGTCTAAGAAAGTACAACTGAATAAGTAAATTGAGGAGGGGAGTCAAGGTCTGTGGACGCCAAGGTAGCTACCTCGATAATCTCCGAACGACTGAAAACATTGAGAATCAGCAACCACCGTGTCCGGAAACACACGGATCTTCATATGAAGTGCAGGTTGTAGCGTGAGTACAATCAACTAAGTAAGTAACAAATCTAAGTTTTGGGCTGAAAATAGTGAGGAGCTTCACAAGTACAATCCAACTACATAAATATAGTATCGAAATGTAGGCACGCTTTCAAGTTCAACGGTTAAAGTTCAAAAAGTTAAAAAATGTCAAGCGTAATTGAAATGAGAAATAATACATCTCGATATCTACATGTCAGATATATATTCCAATTGTAATACAAAGCAGTCATGAAATCATATGCATACTCTCAGAGCATCAATCACTTAGTCCTCCTATTCACTCCACCTTCACAGCCACTCATTCCTCATAGTCACTCCATCCTCACATCTACTCAAGCCTCTCAATCGCTCGACACTCGTACTTGGCACTTGCTCTTGACATTTGCACTCAGACTCATTGTGGGTGTGCAGACTCCGGAGGGGTAGATCCAACCCAAGCACTGTAATAAGCCAATCATGGCACAAATCAATAAAGCATATTGCGGCGTGCAGCCAAATCCCATCAATATCCTCACAATTAGGCCTTCAGCCTCACTGAGTCATCAATCTCTCTAGTCTCTCAGGCTAACAAGAATCATAATAATTAGCTCAAATTATGATGTATGATGTGTCAATAAATGGCAATAGATACTGAGATATGCTATGCAAATAATTCAACATTCAACACAACCTCTGTGGGTCCGAACTATACCAACATATAGCCAAATCATGATTTCTAACATAACTCGCAGCTCAATTTCTCTAACACATGGAGAATATACGGATAGGAACAAGATTATTCAACTATAAAGTTCCACAGAATCGACCAAGTCAAAATTCCTACGGTGACGCCCACACGCTCGTCTCCTAGCATGTGCGTCACCTCAACACCAATCACATAACACGTAATTCGGGGTTTCATACCCTCTAAACTAAGTTTAGAAGTGTTTCTAACCTCAAAACTCTACTCCAATAAGCCCTTGCCTCTTGAATCGACCTCCAAACGCCTCGAATATAGCCATAAACAATTCGATACAATCAACTCAAGTTATAGGAATCAATTCAATACAAAAACGTTACATTCTAAATCAAAAATAAAAAATTCAACTCAAAAGTCAATCCCTGGGTCCACGTATTGTCCTAAGAATTACTCAAATCCCACCAAAATCTCGCTCAAATCCCCAAAATTCAGCCTAAGAAGCTTTCTCCATTTTCCACAAATTTTCACCCCAAATTCGGCCTAAGAAATTTTCACTAATTAAATGATGAAATCATAAAGATATAATCATGGAATTTAACCAGAACTAAGTAAGAATCGCTTACCCTAATCGCTCCCTTGAATATCTCTCCACGAATCACCTTAATCCGAGCTCCCAAAAATCAAATTTGTGAAATGAACTCAAACCCTCATTTTTGAAATATTTAAGTCTGCCTAGATGTCCTTAATTGAGATCATGGAAAATACTTCGTGATCTCGAAGCACAAAACTCAGCTGCCAAAGATTTAACTTTACGCGGACGCGACAGTCTCCAAGAGAACGCGAAGCACTGCCTCCTCAGACCTATGTGATCGCGAATTACGCTCACGCAGAACCCAGCCGCCTAATTTCCTCTTTGCGAACATGACCTAGCCTACGCATTCGCAATTCACTGCTCCACTAACCTACGTGATTGCAGCCCTCAACTTGCGAACGCATAGAGTAGAAATCCAGCTGCCCAAAACAAGCCTTCGCGATCGCGGACCTCTCCAAGTGATCACATAGAAGGAAACCAGACCTGAAAACCAGCACCATACAATAGTCTTCCAAGTCCCAATTTCACTCTGTTAACCATTCAAAATCCACCCGAGGTCCCAGGACCTTAACCAAACATACCAACAAGTCCTAAAACACCACACAAACTTGCTCGAAGCACCAAATCACCTCAAATAATGCTAAAACCATGAATCACGTCGATTAAAGCTTAATTAACTTATGAACTTCCAACTTCTACATTCGATGCCGAAACCTATCAAATCAAGACTGATTGACCTCAAATTCTGCACACAAGTCATAAAATGACACAACATACATACTCTAACTCCCGAAACAAAAATTCAATCCCGATAACCACATTGTCAACTCTCGGTTAAACTTCTTAGTTTCTAAAGCTTCTAATTTTCCAACTTTCGTCATTTCAGGCCTAAATCAACTACGGACCTCCAAATCACTATTCCACACACTTGTAATTCAAAATCACCTTACGGACCTATCAAAACCATCAAAACACCATTCCAAAGTCGTTTACACATAAATCAACATCCGATCAATGTTTTCAACTTAAGATTCCAACCTTGAGACTAAGTGTCTCAACTCATTCCGAAACATCCCCGAAATCGAATCAACTACCCTGGCAAGTCGCATATAACAAATTAGCACAGAATAAGAAGTAAAAGGGGGAACTGGGCTACAACACTCAAAATGACCATCCGGGTCATTGTATCCTCCCCCTCTTAAACAAACGTTCGTCCTCGAACATGTCTAGAAGCATACCTGGAGTCTCAAATAGGCGTGGATATCTGATCCATATCTCCCGCTTGGTCTCCCAAGTAGCCTCCTCAACTGGCTGACCTCTCCACTACACCTTCACTAAAGCTATGTTCATTGACCTCAGCTTTCAAACATGCCAATCCAGAAGCCACCGACTCCACATCATACGTCAAGTCACCATCCAACTAAATCGTGCTGAAATCCAAAACATGAGACTGATCGATGACATACTTCCGGAGCATACAAACATGAAACACTAGATGAACACTCGACAAACTAGGTGATAAGGCAAGCTTGTAAGACACCTCTCAAATCCTCTGAAGCACCTCCAGCAGACAATGTACCGAGGGCTCAACTTGCCCTTCTTCCCCAACCTCATAACAACCTGCATGAGTGAAACCTTGAGTAACACCTTCTCCCCCACCATGTACGTAACATAACGAACCTTCTGATCGGCCGAGCTCTTCTGTCTAGACTGCGCCGTGTGAAGCCGATCCTGAATCAACTTAACCTTGTCCAAAGAATCCTGAAATAAGTCAGTACCCAATAGCCTAGCCTCACTCAGCTCAAACCATCCTCCAGGGAGACCAACATCATCTCCCATACAAAGCCTCATACGGAGCCAAGTTAGTTGGTAGTTGTTATTGCAAGCAAACTCTACGAGTGACAGAAACTGATCCTAAGAACCCTAGAAATATATGACACAAGAGTGTATCATATCCTCCAATATCTGAATAGTGCGCTCGGAGTGTCCGTCCGTTAGAGGGTGAAATGTTGTACTCAACTCAACCTGTGTACCCACTTTCAATGCACTACTCTTTAAAACTGCGATGTAATCTTCGTGCCTCGATCTGAAATGATGGACACCAGCACACTGTGAAGGTGAACAATCTCGTGTATGTTAATCTCCTCAAACCGCTCCAAAGAATAAGTAGTCCCAACATGAATGAAATGCGCGGACTTGGTCAGCCGATCCATAATCACCCAAATAGCATCAAACATCCTCGAAGTCAATATGAGCCCAACTACCAATCCATGGTGATATGCTCCCATTTCCACTCCGGAATCTCAAGCCTCTAAAGCAATCCGTCCGGTCTCTGATGCTCATACTTTACTTGCTGACAATTTAGGCATCGAGCTACAAACCCCACTATATCATTCTTCATCCTCCTCCACCAATAGTGTTGCCTCAAGTCCTGATACATCTTTGCGGCACCCGGAAGAATGGAATACCGCGAACTGTGGGCCTCATCAAGAATCAATTCACATAGCCCATCTACATTAGGCACAAAAATCCGACCCTGAATCCTCAACACCCCATCATCCCCAATAGTAACATCATTGGCATCACCATGCCGAACCATGTCCTTAAGGACAAGCAAATGGGGATCATCACACTGGCGCTCTCTAATGCGATCACATAAGGAAGACCGAGAAACAACACAAGCTAGAACTCGTCTGGGCTTCGAAACATCTATTCTCACAAAATGGTTGGCCACGGCTTGAACATCAGCTGCAAGCGGTCTCTCATCAACAGAAATAAATGCAAGGCTACCCATACTCATCACCTTTCTACTCAATGCATCGACCATCACATTGGCCTTGCCGGGATGATATAGAATGGTGATATCATAGTCCTTTAGCAGCTCCTACCATCTCCGCCGCCTCAAATTTAAATCCTTCTGTTTGAAAAAGTGCTGGAGACTTTGATGATCCGTAAATACCTCACAAGACACACTGTAGAGATAATGTCTCCAAATCTTAAATGCATGAACGATGGATGCAAACTCCAAAATAACAAACAGGGTAGTTCTTCTCATGGGGCTTCAACTTGCACAAAGCATAAGCAATAAATTTACCCTCTTGCATCAAGAAACACCCAATACAATTCCGAGAAGCATCACAATACACTGTATAAGAGGCAAAAGCTGAAGGCATAACTAGAATTGGAGTTTTGGTCAAGGAAATATCGAGCTTCTGAAAGCTCTCCTCACACTCATCCGACCACCTGAATGAAGCACACTTCTGGGTCAATTTGGTCAAACAATGGACGAGAAACCCTCCACAAAGCGACGATGATATCCAGCCAAGTCGAGAAAGCTCTGAATATTAGTAGTTGTAGACGGTCTGGGCTAACTCTAAACGGCCTCTATCTTCTTTGGATCCACCTTAATCCCTTCACTATACACCACGTTCCCCAAGAACGCCACCAAAATGAGACAAAACTCACACTTGGAGAACTTGGCATAAAGCTTCTCCTCCCTCAACCTCGGCAGTACAATCCTCAAATGCTGTGCATGATCCTCCTAGCTACGTGAGTACACCAGGATGTCATCAATGAATACTATGACAAACAAATCAACATATGGCTGAAATACATTGTTCATCAGATGCATGAATGTTGCTGGGGCGTCGGTCAACCCAAAAGACATCACAAGGAACTCATAGTGACCATAACGGGTTCTAAATGCCATCTTTAGAATATCCAAGTCTCGAATCTTCCATTGATGCCCAGATCTCAAATCAATCTTAGAGAATACCATCGCTCCCTTATGCTAGTCAAATAGATCATCAATGCATGGAAAAGGATGCTTGTTCTTGATTGTAACTTTGTTCAACTGCCTATAGTCAATGCACATCCGCATAGTACCATCCTTCTTCTTCACAAACAAGATCGGTGCACCCCAAGGCGACGCATTAGGCCTAATAAACCCCTTATCAAGAAGCTCCTGAAGCTGCTCTCTCAATTCCTTCAACTCAACTAATGCCATACGATACAGAGGAATAGAAATGGATTGAGTGACCATCACCAAGTCAATACCAAAATCAATATTCCTGTCGGGTGGCATGCATGTCAGGTCTGCAGGAAAGGAAACGCATTCGAAAAGTCTCGCACTACCAGAACAAAATCAATAGTAGGAGTATCAGCACCAACATCTCTCACACGAGCCAAATTTGACAGACACCCATTCCCAACCATCTGTTGAAATATTTAAGTCTGCCCAGATGTCCTTCATCACGATCGTGGGAAATGCTTCGCGATCGCGAAGCATAAACTCATCTTCCCAAAAAATTAAGCTTACGCGAACACGACAATATCTAAGCTAACGCGAACCACTGCCTCCTCATACCTACACGGTTGTTTATACAACTACGAGATCCCGAATAACACCCATGCGAAACCCAACTACCTCACTTCCTCTTCGCGAACGCGGCCTAGCCCACACGTTCGCGATTCACTGCTCTACTAACCTACATGATCACAACTATCAACTCACTAATGCATGGAGTAATAATCTAGCTTCCCAAAACAAGTATTTACGATCGTGGACCTCTCCACGCGATCGCATAAAAGGAAATAAGACCTGAACACCAGCACCCTACAATAGTTTTTCGAGTCCAAACTTCACTCTGTTAACCATCCGAAGTCCACCAAAGCCTCCAGGACCTCAACCAAACATACCAATAAGTCCTAAAACATCATAAAAACTCGCTCGAAGAATCAAATCACCTCAAACAACACTAAAACCATGAATCACGCTTCGATTCAAGCCTAATGAACTCATGAACTTCCAACTTCTACATTCGATGGCGAAACAAATCAAGTCTAATTGACCTCAAATTTTTCACATAAGTAATAAATGACACAACGAACCTATTCCTACTCCCAAAACAAAAGGCCGATCCCAATAACCACAAAGTTAATTCTCGATCAAACTTCTCATTATAAAACTTCTAATATTCTAATTTTCTCCATTTCAAGCCTAAATCAACTACACCTCCAAATCACTATTCGGACACACTCTTAAATCTAAAATCACCCTACAGAGCTATTGGAACCGTCTAAACTTGAGACTAAGTGTCACAACTCATTCCGAAACATCCCCAAAATCGAACAAACTACCCGACAAGCCACATAACAACAATTTAGTATAAAATAGTAGTAAATGGGGGAGCAGAGCTATAACACTCACAACGACCAGATGGATCATAAATATTCAGCCGACGAGATCCAAATCGCCTAGAATCTTTTGGGGCCATGATCGTGCCCAACTATGCCTCCTAAGAGGTCTAGCGGTCACTTTAAATATAATTTGGTGTAAAAGTTTGGAGTTGAATCCTACAGAGAGTTAAGGTTTAGCTACAACTATTCACTATCACTAAGAAGACAAGCTCGAACAATTCCTAAGTTATGAATATTAATATTTTATATATAATTAATTAACTAAAATTTAAAGTAGTAAATTAATAACTAGAGATACAAAGAGTTGGAGACAAGATTAAGGAGGTCTAGAGTTATGATTTTCCCGATTGTCAAAATCCTTCCCGCTACGTCCTCTATAATTCACTTAATTATTCTTTATCGATCGTGAGTACTTCGGGTATCGTAATTCACTTTTGAGAAACTTCCACAATTTACTAGATATATTCTCTCGAACTACGCTAGCTGGCATTAATTCACCACTCACTATGATACCCCAAGGTTTCATTATTTCTAATCCCGCTTTTAAACCCTCCGTATTGATCTCTCATATTCTTTAGGAGTGATGTTGTTCAACAACTAGGTAAATATGTACCCTCTCTCAAGAAATACACACTAAGTAGGCATAGTCAATTGATGTCCATTCGATCTAAAACAATAAACATGTAGTTGAACAAGTAGAAAAATTCAATGGGTCAATTATACAAAAACATAACAAGAACTTATACAAAAGGTTCCATCAAAACCCTAGATAACAAATTAACTATCATAATAATATGAAAAACTACAAAACTAGAATTCATAACCAATAATGGAAATAAGGAAGAAGGAAGTGAAAAACTCATAGAAGAATTCTCCGCCTTTATCCTTACATGTTCTTGCCTCCTTAGGTCTTCTCTCCCCCCAAAGTAGTGTCTCCCCTTCAAAATAATATTTTAGGATGTATTTATAGCGACTAGGGTTTGTATGGAACACATTTTTCTTTTTCTATTTCATATTGAAATAGCTAGTTTCTTCTACTCCGGTCCCGGTCTGGCTAAGTGAACCTCGTTTCGTTGACAGGGACATTTCTCTTTAGCTCTTTTTCATCAAATTTTCTCCTATTTGATCCTTTTCCGCATCAATTTGTTCCTACATATGGCAAACACGAAATGAGCATATTTTCACTTCAAAAGTGGTGTGAACTCCCGCAACTCACACAAGAACTATCACACAAACACACTCAAAACATGAACTTTTCATCCTTTATCACCACCCCACACTTAAACTCTTGCTTGTCCTCAAGCAACTTAAAATTATGTGCATAGGCAAGAAATACCTTTTGAAACGTACTCAAGCATCACATCAATGACAATGGTTTATATCAACTTACAACCTAACATATGCACTCTTCGTATCTTTCCTCAAGTTTTAAACTCATGGCAATATCGTTTTTAATTTTCATGTGACTCTTTCTAGCATACTCGCCTCAACACTTGACTCTAATGCATTCCACACTATAACTCGCTCCTTGTTCCAACTCAAAAAATTAAGGTCTCTATAAATCCTTTGCAAATCATGTGTCCTCATGAACAAACAACAGAGAAAGTAGTCCGCACACTCAAATAAAAGTTCAAGTATAGTCTAAGGACTCAAATATTGAAAGAATTGGCTCACTCTCACAAAGAAACTCTTATGCCGCCCAAGTTCATACTATAGGCTTGCTCGTAATGTAAAACATGGCTAATCTAGGCTTCCAAAGTCTAAGATCAAGTAGGACTTTATAGGTTGTAATGTAGGCTAAGGGACGGGGTAGGATATATCTGAGAAAATAGTGATGAACCCTCCTAAGCACTTTAAACATTACACTTCACTTCTAAGCACCTCCTTCTCATGACCACTTCAATGTCTTGCCAGGAAACCATCCACATTGATGCCCTTCTTTATTAAGCACATCAACATATGGATACTTACTAGCCCAGACAACGATATAGGAGGTGTTATGCTTTTTTTTTTTCGTTTTGTTTGACCCTCTTTAATTTAGTATTTCTGGCCTGTACTTTTGTTTTGTTTATACACAAGTGCACCTTGTCGGCCTTTCTATGGTTCCACTCAAAAGGTGCCCAATCTCTTTCCTTACTCTTCTCGCTACTTAAGTGTTTTCGGAGGTAAAGGTTTAACAAGATTTGATTAAGAACAAAGGGGGGTTCGACTTATAATGTGGTTTCCAAAGAAAAGGTCTACATGCTCATAAGGGTTGGCTACGGATAATATTAGCACTGGTAGAAAAATAGGCTAAATGGTCAATCAAAGAAAGCCTATATCACTTCCCAAGAAAACTTACAAGACTTAATCATTTTGTTTTGAATCATACATGGGGCAAGTTCTAGCCTAGCAAGGATGGCACAGAGTATACTAAAATCTCACCTCACAAAATGCACATGACTCAGTTAGGACGACTCGGACCTGACTCTCGAGTTAAAGCAACTAGTATAGTCATCATAAAATTAAAGAACACGAAAATTAATCACAAGAGTCGAAAGATGAGCCTCGGTGTCAAAAGAAAGCCACGCATATTCTCAAGTCATATAATCACAAGAATCACGAAGAAAGTACTCAGAGCAAATGCTCCAGCTCTAAGCCCCCATATAAATATGCCAAAAAATACAGATACTCACGTTCTCCCTATTCCATTATTAGTTCAAAAAGAAAAAATGAAAATCTTTTTTTGTTTATCTTTGGACTTTTCAAGAAAATTGTCTAGGAAGTCCATCATCGGGAAAACTCCGAAACTTTTTGAATATTCTACCTACAAGAAAAAACTACTACCGGTTCAAAATTCATCCCTTGAAAAAGAATCGTGGCCATAATAAAAAAGCTAGCGGAATTATTTCTACCTAATTATTATTATTATTATTTTTTTAACACAACTAAAATAGCATCGAAAGTCACCCAAACAGTCTATGTCACACCCCTTTTTATCCCACGAGATATTATGTATGTTATGGATTGTTGTGGGTTAAAGAGTTTTTTTAAAGTAAAGTGAAACTTGAGTAGAAATTAATTTATTTACAGAGTCGCCGCTTGAAATTGATTTTTCGGTGTTCCAAGTTACCTTTTATTTGAATCCCTAGTGAAAGGAAGGTTTGACTCTATTATTATTTGGTATGTAAAAAAAAGTTGGGGTACGGAATTCTGTTGACTGGGGATAAGGTGTAAGGCATTCCTCGAGTCTCGTGATTCTAGTACGGTCGCTTTCATTGACTAAAATTGGCTTGAATTAATTTTCGATAAACTCTGCGTTATTTAATTTCCATGTTTTGCCTAGATGCACTTTTATTGCTTGATTATTAGAACTATTGAAGGATATTTTGAATAATAAGATTTTGTAACCACACTACACAAGCGAATGTATGGTCGAGACAAAATTTATTAATTTTTTCATAACACCGCTACGCAAGAGAATCCGCAGTCATGACAAAGAATTATTAGCACATTATTACTTTTGGAAAAATTGGTGCTTTTGAGGAAATTAATCTTGCAATTTATTAAATGTCAACTATCGCGCTACGCAAGCGAATCCGCGATTTTAACAAAGGACTAATTAAATTAAAAATTAATTAAAATTATTGGATATGATATGAGATTATTGAATTAATTTATTAAATGTTAAACATCACGCTACGCAAGCGAGTCCGTAATGTTAAAGCGTGCCTACTATTTGTGTAACAATTTAAAATATTTTTTATTTTATTTTATTAGAACTATTAGGCAAATTTTGTTATTGGAAACATAGGACAACTTATTTAAGTGTATACTAAAGTTATTGGGCCTTGCAAACTTGACTCAACTGGCCAAACCACACTGAAGGCCTCAGATGTGGTCAAAGGAAAATCCTAACTTTGATTTACATCTCAAAATTGACTATGAAATAGAGCAAAACTAACCAAAATACCCTTTTAATTTCAAATGGCATGTGGCCCATTTAAAAGCCCTTCCACTTTAAAAAAAAAGGCAAGCCAGGCTACTTTGAACTCGTTAGCACTAACTTTTGACTTAAAAAAAAATTATTACTTCAAAGTTGCAAATACTTATTTTGGTCCAATCTTTAGTAGATAAATGACTTACTTTAACCATTGAAACTACTGAGACAATGCAGTAATTGAAAGGCAGAGCGAGGTGAACTTTGGACAAGAATCACTTTATTCAAGCTTCCATTCATAATATCTCTTAAACACGTTAAACATGTCAAAGTTTATGCTAAATCTACGCTTCTATTTTACATTCAATTTTTTTTTTCTTTTCGTATTTTCCACACCTATACGACCAAAAATTGAGTGAACTCAATACGGGAATATGGGAACAAGTTAAAGGTATAACTGCTACAAGTCTAGCTGGACAGACTATGAACAAAACGTTATTTGGATTACATATTAAAAGAGAAATACGAATAATGAACTTAGAAGCCACTCTCTCTACATATTGGACTCGCACATGTATAAAGAAAGCAGAACTAATCACTCACGCATACATCTACGAGAGCTGGAAATAGTCAGAGCAGACGTTGAACTTCAAAAATTCAAATCTTCTTATCATTATCTAGTAGATCTAAATTACAAGAGCTTTAAGGTTACTTGGGTCGCAGAATAATAAAATACAGCAGTGAGTGAGCAGATTTAACAGCTGAAAACAGCAATAACCAGCAACAAAACAACAGTTAAGTGTTGGAAACCAGGCAGAAATAAACCAGATCAAAACTCAGAAAAAAGTTTCAGCTTTTTTTCTTTTTTGATACTCAGCTGATACCTTTTTTTTTTCAAAGTGTGTTCAACATAGAGTGTCAAAAGATGTCTAGAATGTGTGACAGTGTGTGTAGATATGTGAGAGGACACCCTTTTAAGTAAGGAAAAACAAAAACCTTTCGACAAATTTTCACTACAAGAAAAGAGGTCTTTAACAACCACTTCTTCACAAAAAGAAATTAATCCAGTCGTAATATGTCTACTTATAGCTGCCAATATTTATTCTAATCGTTAAAGTTTACGAGTGAGTTATTTTCGGTCCTTCAAATTGTGTGAATCCCCTCGTTAAATCTGAATAAAAATGAAAAATGAGCGCTAATTTTTTTCTCCTTTATTTTCTCAACCAGCTATCCGCACATAACCCCCAAATTATCAAAAAAAAAACCCTACAATCACCCTAATGCTATTCCAAAACACGTACAACAACTTCAGCAAAGAAGAGGCAAAGAATCATGAACAAATGGGATTCTCGCTGCAACTGGTCACTACTCGATCGGCGAAGAAGTTCTGAAGCTAACACTATATATATAGAGAGCAGAGCAAAACTCAACAAATAATCACAAAAATATTTGGGCTTCTTGCTGTACGTAGCTTATAATCTGTCTTCTCTGGTGAATCTGTGTCAACGCTAATAGGATTCCGTTCTCCGTCTCGTCAAGGTAAAATCAACTTATAACTACCCTTTAAAGTTGTTGTTTTATGTCCAAAAAAGGGCTGTTTTGAGGCATGTTTGGACTGATTTTCAACTATTTTCATGGAATTTTCGGCTGAAATGTTGGTGGTATTTTGGAGCTAGTTTTTCTGGGTTTTAGTTTTCGTTTTACTGTTGCATTTTGGGGTTGTTTTGGGACTATTTTGGAGCTAATGTTGAGCTGATTTTGCGAGAAAAACAACTGGGCTTGGGATGAGTTTAATCGATAGGAAGAGAAAAGATGAAATTAGGTGTTTGAGATTTTTGAAAGAGGGTAACGATGGGCTTGGATGGTATTTGAATTATTTTTCCTTCTGCTTTTTCGCCTCTTTTTGTTGGGTTCTTTTCCGATTTCCTCCCTATGTTCTCTCTCCGTCACTCTATTTATACTCCCCCTGTTTTCGTCCGTCAAGTTATAATGGTGAATCTGTGTTGCTAAACTTGTAGTTATAAATATTGTAAAATTGGGTCTTTTTTTATCTCTCTGCTTTTCAAATATTTGACTTCTTCTTAGAATTATATGTATATTTTCTAGATTTATAGTTACATTAACACCCTTTATGACGAGGCTTGTTGCAGTACCTCTGCTATTTGCTTGCTTGCTGGAAGATTAAGATTTAAGAATCAAACATGTTAGGGATTAAATTTGCCTCTTAATTTGTAACAATATGTGTGTAACGACCCGACCGGTCGTTTTGAGCTCTAGCGCGTCGTTCATCAGTTTGAAGTCGTGAGCAGCTCCATTTCAAGTATTATGACTTATAAGTGCGGCCAGAATTGAATTTCAAAAAATTTAAAGTTGGTTTGGAAAGAAAATTCTCATTTCAGAAGCCTTAAGTTGGAGAATTGACTAAGATTGGAATTTTGAGTAAACGACCTCTGAATCAGGATTTGAAGGTTCTTGCGGGTTCGTATGATGATTTCGAACTTGGGCGTATGTATGGATCGACTCGAACAACCCGGGAACGTTTCGATGTATATTATGGAAGATAGCATTTTAGAAGAATTTCATAAATTTGGGTAGTAAGGCATTTTAGTGTTATTGATGTCCGTTTTATTCCGAGCCTGGGAATAGATCTGTATGGTGATTTTGGAGTTGGGAGCGCGGTCGGAAGTGAATTCAAATGTCCGTAGGTTATTTTGAAGTCATTTGACTAAAAATAAAAATTTGAAGGTTTTCAAGAAATCCGACCGGAAGTGGAAATTTTGATATCGGGGTCGGAATGCGATTCCGGAAGTTGGAGGAGGTCCCTAATGTCAATTATGACTTGTGTGCAAATTTTGGGGTCAATCATACGTGATTTGATAGGTTTCGGCATCAGATGTAGAAGTTGAAAATTTCTAAGTTCATAAAGTTGGGATTTGGGTGCGATTCATGATTTTGATGTTGTTTGATGTGATTTGAGGCCTCGAGCAAGTCCGCATTATGTTTTGGAACATGTTGGTATAATTGGACGGGGTCTCGGGTGGATTCCGGGTGGTTAACAGATCAATATTTGAAGTTAGAATATGAGCTGGAATTGCTGTCATATGGTGTGACCGCAGGGGCCGAGCCGCAGGTGCGGCTATGGCGCCGAAGGTGCGAAGAAGTGGTGGTCTGGCTGGGAGTGCAGGTGCGATGATATTTCTGCACCTGCGAAGTCGCAGATGCGGAGTATTGGGCGCAGGTGCAAAGTTGGCTTGAGCTGAGGAAAGCCGCAGGTGCGGAGGTTTGGTCGCACCTGCGGAATCGCAGGTGCGAGTGTTGGATTGCAGGTGCAAAAAATGGCATGGGCAGAATATTTTAAAACCAAGATTGTTGGTCATTTCCTTCTATTTTCTTTTGGTTTGGACGACTTTGAGGAGCTTCAAGAGAGGGTTTTCATCAAGGATCACAAGGTAAGTAATTCCTTCATGTTTCTAAGTTAAATACAAGGTTATTGCATGGAATTATACATGAAAATTGTGAAAAAATTTGGAAAATATTGAAAAAAACCTAGAAATAGTATTTTGGATTTCTACAGGAATTTGAGAATGAAATTTAGAGTTAATTGTATATTTGAACTAATAAAGCTATGGGTAGAATATATCTTCGAGTAATTTCGAATTTCCGGGCACGTGGGCCCGGGGGAATTTTGGTCAATTCACTGAGCGAGGTTGGGAGATTATATAATTTTGAATTGTTGCAAATATTAGAGTATATTTTCACTGATTTGCCGTTATTTGGATAGTTTTGTGGCGTTGTGCGTCCGTTGAAGTTGTCGGAAGGGCTTGGAAGCCAGTTATGGAGTTTCAGAGCGAGGTAAGTCTTATTTCTAACTTTGTGAGGGGGAATTTTCCCCCTAGTGAACTAATTGAGTATGTGTTATTATCTTCGGGGGCTACATACGCACGAGGTGACGGGAGACCTGCGTAGCTACTATTATGCCATGTCCGGGTAGTCTAGGACCCACTAGGATGCCTTCGTGTTGTACCTGTGATCCTGCCTGTAATATTGGACTGCTAATATAATCGAAATCGTAATTAAATATCTAAAGAAGACTAGAGTTCATTTTCTTAATCATCTAGAAAGAGAATTGATTCATCCGTGGATAATTGCATACCTGATAGGGTTATATTATGGAATAATATTAAACTTGGCAAATGAGTTTCAAAATAAAGATTTAAAAGCTATATTTTATGTTCTTTTTAAGAAGAATTTTACCACTTTCCTGAGAAAACTGCTTTCTTGATAAAAAAAATGCGGATTTATTATGTGAATATGTATACATATGAGCACCTGAGTCGCATGTATGATTCGCGAGCAGGCTAGCCTTATTATTTTTATGTTAAGCGCGACGCATGATCGATTCGCGAGCGGGAAAAAATAGATGCATCTATGGTTTGAGCCGTTCGATCCTTCGGCAGTGCACAACTTATTATTGTTGGTCCACGCCATTCGACCTTCGGCATTGCTTGTGCATGATACTTACTGCGTACTTGCTGTGATTTTTGCCTAATTACTAGCCTGAAATCTTAAGTTGTCAACTAAAATGACAAAGATTTAAAGTTATTAAAATTTTTGGAAGAAGTGGTTCCTTCCCTTTGATTATTTGTTATTTGATTAAATCATCCATGTTGATTAATTGTTATTAATATGACGAAGATTTAAAGTGTTAAATGTGGAAAGAGTTGATATTATTTATTCCCGATTTTAATAAATTGCCTATGATAATCATGCTTAGTGTCACACTTGAATATACTAAATAGACCTTTAGCAAGTGTCTAATTTGACCTCTCGTCACTACCTCTCTTATGTTAGGCGGGCGACTTACTGAGTACACGTTGTTTTCGTACTCATGCTACACTTGCTGTGCATTTTTATTGCATAGGTACTTTCATAGCAATGTGGCGGATTTGGAGACTTATGCGAGCTGCATTATCCGGAGGCGATCCGCAGCTGACAGAGTCTCCCTCATACTGTATTTATTTTCATTTTAAATTCCTTGTCCAATTTCTATTTCGGACAAGCTTTGTGATGATTGTATAAATTCTTAGAAATTGCTTATGTACTTGTGACATCGGGTTCTGGGATGTGTTTGGGATATATTTGCTAAAATGGAACATTTTAACCATCGTATTTACTTCACGGATTTTTTTTAGTTATTATGTAACAAGTTAAAGATAATAATTTCAAAAATGCTAAAATAGGAAATTATCTCAATTAATTAATGATTGGCTTGCCTGACAATGATGTCCGGTGCCATCGTGACCTTATGAATTTTGGATCATGACAATGTGCTTAGATGTGGTGTTCCTTAGTTCTTCGCTGATTAGTTCCTGAAAAACCTCTTCTTGTGACCATTTATGATCAAACCAATCTGCAAAAAAGATTATTACAATATTAATGTATTATTTCAGAAAGTTTGACAGAGAAAATCCATGTAACAACGCAAATAATATGTTAGTGGGATAAAAATAGCAAGGCCTGATGTTTTTTTTTTAATTTAAATTATTGCCTTTTATTATTGTATAAAATTACTGTAGAAGGAAAAGTATTTCTTTGACTAGTTCTCTGAAAAGTTCTTTTCTATTTAATTAAATGAATTGATCAAGTACTGTTTTCTTATCTTATCTAGAAGATGATGTTTGGCCAAATAAAGTTGCACTATATTTCTTAATTAGCGGATTTAGGTGTATATTTTGTTACATTGTGCTAGTTAGGTATGTCTCATAAAGTGTTGTGTACCCGTTCAAATGTCAATATAAGGAGTGGAGAGATGTATAGAACGCTAGCTCCAGAAGTGAACAAAAAAACAAGGGTGGTTTTTGGCCGAGACTACAAATGTGATCTTGTGTGCATGTGTCATGTGTGGGTATCGGTGGTTTTGAGATTGGATATTCATTCCATTTGTTAGTGAAGCATTTGAATTGTATCGAATTTCTTAAGCCTTAATTTGATAAGAAAATAGAAGTTGTTATATGATTATTGTTCTGTTTTCATAATATTTCTTAGTGATATTTGTATTCACTATTGTAAAAGTCGTTAGATGATCATTGTTTTCTGTTTGCTTTTATATTAGATTTTTCAATTTAAACTAGGGATTTAAAATACCATACGATGATTATAGTCAATTTTGCTTTAGTATACATGTAACACCTCGTAAATTTGGCTTAGATATAAATGTATTAAATGAGTAAGGTTATATCTTAGACATATGAAGTCCTAACGGGATGAGTATGGGCGAAAATAGTTGTTTCAAAATCAAGATGGAAAGTGAGGTGCATAAGATTCGACAAAATCGACTAAGTTTGCAGAAGGCCCGTCTTCCATCAGATTTTGGTGAAAATTTGTAAGGCATTTGGGAAATCTCAAAGCATGAAAGTTATAGGTATTTGAAATATCTTTCCAAAGATATATTGTGCAGACAAAATGGAGCTCTATGAAAAGAGTTATGCCCGAAGTACATAACAGTGCCTATCCACCGCGTTCGGCCGCGTTCCACCGCGACTACGGTCGTGAGGCAGTGGTCCAGCTGTTTTCCGCGGTCAGGACCGCAGTCAGGCTTTCTGGGGCGCGGTGGCCGACCTGAGAAGTCATTTTTTACCCTTTTTCGAGTTGTTTGCCGCGGTCGGGACCGCAGTCAGGCCTTCTAGGGCGCGGTGGCCGACCTGGGAAATCATTTTTTATCCTTGTTCGNCCGGGTCAACTCCTCCCCAGCCCCAAAACATAAATACTTGCTCTAGAAAGGAAATTAAAGCTCTCAGAAACCTAACTCCTTAAAGGTCCCTCCACCACCCAAGGTAAGTTCTAATGGTGATTCTAAGTTTATATCAATTCCCCAATATCTTATTAACATGGGTAAGCCCTCCAAATCATTAGATATTCGATTGGGACATCATTGTTGAGAGAAAAAACCCTAGAACTCGAATTTAAGGGGATTGAACTTCAAAATGGTAATGTCTTCATCCTCTAATTGATTCCAACATTGGATAATGATTATAGACTCTAGTTCATGAGTTATGTGTTGATAGGTTTGATAGAAAAGATGAAAGGCTATAGGTTTGGGTTGTCGATTGTTGATTTTTGGGCTAAGAGTGTTGTTTACTTTATGGGT
Organism: Nicotiana paniculata; assembly: GCA_005239505.1. Taxonomy (NCBI): domain Eukaryota; kingdom Viridiplantae; phylum Streptophyta; class Magnoliopsida; order Solanales; family Solanaceae; genus Nicotiana; species Nicotiana paniculata. The sequence continues at coordinate 58,054 of ML335868.1, forward strand.
GATAAAGAATGGTATTGATTATAGCCATTTGAGACATTAGAATTTATCTAGGAGTAAGAGGATGGGTTATTAGGTGTAGAAACACCATTAATGAGGGCTATGAAGCTCTATGCTACCAAGTGTTTGATAAAATGCCTAAGGGACCAAAACATGAGTAGTATTGCTAATATGAAATCCCTTTGACTTATATTGATATAGATTAAAGTTGAAAGGATTGGCAAACTTTGTATTACGCTCAAGAGTAGAAAATTAAGGTATGTGAAGCTAACTCTCTATGTTTGGGAATGTTATTGATTCTCCCTACAATACTTTTTTTTATGACGTTACTAATTGCCTCAGAAATATAGTTAAGCCTAGTTCCTTGAATAGTTGCAGAACTTCTATTCTATAGCTTCATAACTCGTTCATGACTTTTATTCTGAACGTTGTGAGCTTAGTTCGTATTCAATATAGACTTGGGTTTGATATCCTTGAGACTCAGTACAACTTACTCAGCATTTCATAAACAGTTGAAGTTTCAGTGTTCATAATCGTTTCAATAATACATGTCTCAGTCTAGTCTTATTCAATATTCCAGTACTATGTAACTCAGTATGATTCAGGATTTCAGTGTCATGTATTGCAATATGATTCTCAGTTCCCGATTTTAAATTCCTGAATGTTGAACACCTGTATTTGGGCCCAAGGCCATAGTTTATGCTTTATGCATGGGCCAGAGGCCACAGTCATGTATACGTATACTTGGGCCTGAGGCCGCAGCGGTGCGCGCACACACACACACACACACACACACACACACACATATATATATATATTGGGCCTGAGACTGCAGTTTATTTATTTAGATAAACGGTTGGTTCATCATTCAGAAGAGGGAGTATTCATATCCTTACTTCCTTTTGGTCAGTTCATTTATCAGTTATCAGTTCAGTTATCAGCTATCAGTTCAGTTATCAGTTATCAGTTCAGTTACCAGTTATTAGTTATCATTTCATATATCAGTTATCATTTCAGTTATCAACTTAGTTTAAGTTTCAACTTTATAATTCTTTTTTTCAATTACTTTACATACCAGTGCAATTCAAATGTACTGACATCCCTTTTGCCCGGGACCTGAATTTCACGATGCAGGTAATGATTTACAGGTTGACGATTCAGAGCGCTAGGATTCTCGTACCAGTTATTTGATGATCCCCAGTTCGTTCGGGGAACTATCATCACCTTACAGTCTTCAGTATTCTTAGACAGTCAGTGTTTTTCAGTACTTCATTAGAGGCTTCATAGACTAGAGTAACAGTTAGATAGAGTCACATGCTTTCCATATTAAGCTATGTTGGCTATAAATATGTTTCAGAATTGTATTAGTATTTCCGCACTTTGATTTATATCATCCAAACTTTCAGTATATCATCACGTGTTAGTTTATCTTCCGTATTTAGTATGATGTGATATCACATGTTGATTCAACCAGCCAATTGGATTGTTCGATGACATGTAGTCAGGCACCGGGTGCTGTGTTATGTCTAGGCCCAGGTTTGGGGCGTGACAATATATTTGAACTACAAACAAGTTGAAGTGTTTGTTTATTTTTTGGCTTGTTGAATAAATATTTACTTCTAGCTAATATATATATTTTATTCATATATATATATATTGCACATGCACCATATTATGGCACCTGATAAGAAATGGATGGAACTTATTCATGACCGACTTGGTAATGCTTACAAGCTTGGGTGGACAACTTTTTGGATTTTCCTTTTAAAAGATTAAGTGAAGCGCGTGTAATACGTTGTCCATGTATCAAATATTATAATACATCTTCGGGAACACATGAGATGGTTAAGTCACATTTAATAGTACATGAAATAATTCAAAATTATACTTTTTGGTATCACCACGGGGAAAAGTTAGGTGAACCACAATCAAATTCAGAAGAAGTAGAAGATGATGACATTGAAGAAGATGATGGTGAGGACGAAATACACGGGATCCTAAGAGATTTATACCCTGATTTTGTTGCAGGCAATACGAACATTGGTGGTGATGATTTTCTTGAGGAGGAACCAAATGTTGAAGCAAAAAAATTATATGCTTTTAAAGGATTTTGAGCATCCATTGTACCAAAATTCAAAAGTTTCTAAACTTTCTACTATGGTTAAATTGCTTCATATTAAAAGTATTGGGCATTGGAGTCATGAGTCATTTACAATGTTGTTGAAGATTTTGAAGGAAGATCTATTGCCAGACGAATCAAAATTTCCAGATTTATATTATGAGGCAAAGAAGATAATTCGGGATCTTGGACTTTCTTACAGGAAGATTGATGCGTGTAAGAATAATTGCATGTTATATTAGAAGGACGACAAGTTTCTTGAATCTTGCAAAGTTTGTGGAGCATCTAGATGGAAAGAGAATAAACATAGTGGAGAAACTAAATTTAAGAGTGGGAAAAAGATAGCGCACAAGATTTGATGTTATTTTCCCTTAAAGCCAAGACTCAAAAGACTGTTTATGTCCTCAAAGAAATCATCTTTAGTGACATGGCATCATGACCAAAGAGTTGATGATGGAATAATGAGGCATCCGGCAGACTCAATGGCATGGAAAAAGTTTGATGAACTTCACCAATCTTTCGCTGTTGAACCTCGTATTGTTCTACTTGGACTTTCTAGTGATGGTTTTCAACCATTTGGAAGTTCTAGAACTCCGTATAGCATTTGTCCTGTTGTACTTATTTCTTATAATTTACCACCTTGGCTATGTATGAAGCAAGAGAATTTTATTTTGTCGATGTTTATTCTTGGTCCTGAAAGTCCGGGAGATGCAATTGATGTTTATCTTCAGCCTTTGATGGATGTATTAAAGGAATTATGGGAAACTAGAGTGGAGACCTTTGATGCGTCAACAAGACAGAACATTATGTTGCATGCCTCTTTATTATGGACCATTAATTACTTTTCGGACTATGCAAATTTATCTGGATGGAGTACAAGAGAAAAATTATGTTTCCCATGTTTCAATAAAGAAAATTCCTTAATTAGGTTAGAAAATGGTAAAAATCAGTGTTATATGTGTCATAGACGCTTTATTCCTCTTAATCACAAATGGAGTCATTTGATGGTACTAAGGAGCGAAGACTACCACCCAAAATTTTATCGGGTGAGGATATACTTGATGAAGTGGCTGATTTAGATGGTTTACAACTAACAAATGATCCAAAGAAGAAGCCTAATATATCACATGAGAGTAGGAGTGATAATTGGAACAAGAAGAGTATTTTCTTTGATCTTCCTCATTGGAAAACTCTACTGTTGCGACAAAATTTAGATATGATGCATATTGAGAAAAATGTATGTCACAATATTTTGGAGACAATCTTAATGTCAAAGGAAAAACCAAAGATACCATAAAAGCTCGATTGGATTTGCAAGCAATGAACATAAGGAAAGAATTGCATCCAATTAAAAAAAGGGATAAATATGAGCTACCAACAACATATTACACTTTATCTCCTGAAGAGAAGAACATATTTTTCAGATTCCTAAAGAACTTAAAAGTTCGATATGGATATTCATCAAATATATCTCAGTGTGTCAACACTAAAGATCGCAAAATTTCAGGCCTAAAAAGTCATGATTGCCATGTTCTTCTACAACATTTACTTCCACTTGCTATACATGGTATGCTTTACAAATCTGTATGTGAACCTCTTATTGAGTTGTCTTTATTTTTCAACTTGGTTGGAGCAACATGTTTAAGAATGGATGAGTTAGAACATATAGTAGCTCAAATTCCTATAACTATGTGCAAGTTAGAAAAGGTATCCCCTCCTTAATTTTTTGATGCGATGGTGCACTTGCCGCTCCATTTAGCTAGCGAGGCTATGATTGTTGGAGCTATTCAATATCGATGGATGTATCCGATGGAGCAATGGCTATACTTCTTGAAATATTTAGTTGGTAATAGGGCTTTCCCAGAAGGGTCTATCGCGAAGGCATATTTGGCAACTGAATATTTGACTTTAGGTTCAAGCTATTTGCATATAATGGAAACAAAGTTTAATAGCCTTGAGCAGAATTATGATGGTGGTGTTATTGAATCTGATAGAAGTTTAACAGTTTTTTGTCAACCTAGAAAAAGAATTAAGAGCTGGAAAACTAGACAAACATAATCCAGATGAATTAGATGTCACGAACCAATTTTCCCTCTATTGGTATCGTGATGGCACCTAGTCTTAATGAATAGGTAAGACTAACATTTACGGAATAACAACAATAATAAAATAATATCTAATAATTTCTGAAATGAAACTCTCTATACAGTTTATAATTTTCCAAAACCAGTAGTACACGTCATAATCTGTATAGAGTGTTTGCTAGAAAACTTCTAAATACAACTGTCTAGAAATAAGGATAAAAAGAGAAAAATGAAAACTAGAAAGTGACTCCGAAGCCTGCGAACGCTTTGCAAGAAAACTTCTAAATACAACTGTCTAGAAATAAGGATAAACAGAGCAAAATGAAAACTAGAAAGTGACTCCGAAGCCTACTAACGCAGCAGCAGGTTTACCTTGACTATCCATAGCAACGGCCCGCACAACTACTAACGAACAAATATACCTATATTTTCACAAAAATGTACAAAAGTGCAGTATGAGCACACCATAGCGGTGCCCAGTAAGTATCAAGACTAACCTCGGTGGAGTAGTGACGAGAAAAAGTCATGACACCCACTGGTCTAATAAATTGAACATTTATAAGTATAGGAACAACAAAATATGATATCTACATAAAGACTATGCAATATGGCTAACAATACAGTAATTGCAATAAGAAAGGAAACAACAAGTATTAGCGGAATACTATAAAAATGACATAAAAGAGTGAATGGAACACAACCTAAATCCTGAATCACTTATACAATAAGGACAAGTAATAACTCTGCGATTACAACCGTTTTTACATCAGGTTTTAGTCAACTCCACGAGGTACCAAAGCTCGGTCAAATCACAACTCACAAGTCTCAATACTTGAACCCTAACACTTGGCATCATGTGCCCTCATAACACCTCATAACCACACTGACGACTCACATGCCTATAGATCCATTCTCACATAGAAGGAAAGTACAACAAGGGTATCTATACTCAACGATATCCAGAAAATCTCTTAGCCAATAAGAATGCTTAACTACGTGTATGCTTGTGCAAGTATCCTAACATAGTTTCAAACCAACTAGCAAGGATAAAAAAAAGGAACGGACAGCACGTAGAATGTTTCCTCATAACTTTCACAAGATAAAGTTCACATAAGTAAGTGTACCACTACACAAATATCAACAACATGAATGCCCCCAGGCCAACACAAGTCATCACAAATCAATCTCTGACACAACCCACCTTGTCTCGCGACGTACGCAATAGTAAAGTAAATTCTGGCCTTGTCTCACAACACATGAACAATAAGGATCCTACCTTGTCTCGTCACATGCGCAACCCATATATATGTATCCCTCCTTGTCACATCACATGTGCGAATATCAATAGTAACCATAGCACAGTAGAAACCTATTGCAACCCCATATTAACAACCGCACAACATAAACCTCGTGCAGCACCACAACAAGTACAACAACAAACAATGACAATAATACAAAGTACGGAAAGTAAATCTACTCAAGAACTTTAAATCACAAAGAAACAATAGAACCAGTTCACAAGGAGTAACCATAGTAAAGAATGATAGACGTAAAGAGAACAACTCAACAGGGGAAAACTAATATGTAGCAATGATCCTACAATATACAATTCAACAACAATAAATCTAACACGAGTCAAATAATTCCAAATAAAGGCTAGTCAACTATGATATAGGATATCTAAACGTGTTTTAAGGTTGAGAAATTACGAAGGATATTCAACCATTCAATTTAGGATAAGCGGCAGAAAGATAATAATAACCTCAATTAAGGCTAAACAAAATAGGATGAGTTAATAATAAATTCAAATAAAGATAAGCAGTAATGAAAAGTTAGCATGACAATAGAAGAGGTAAAATCTTTAGTTAAGTCAAATAAGAGTTAAACAGGAAATAAGAGTGAATCATAAGGCAATTAATTCTAATTAAAGCATGTAGAGGTGAAACTAGTAAATAGGAACTCAATCATATCAAGAAAAACTTCATACTCATTGAATATAAGGACCTAAGAACCTTAAAAGGCCAACTTTCCACAAATAAATCCGAGCACGCACTCGTCACCTCGCGTACATGGACTACAATCAATGTAGTAGACTCAAATCCTAAGGGGAAATCCCCCACGCAAGGTTAGGCAAGATACTTACCTTAAACAAGATAAACTGGTGCTCTAAAATGAACTTCTTGGGTTAAAAGACCTCCAAACGGCTCGAATCTAACCAAAATAACTTCAAAGCACAAATAAAACTTATAAGAAACTACTCGGAATCATAAAGTCTCAATATTTATAAGAATTTAGAAATCGATCCCAAAAAGCTGACCCTTCGGCCCGCACCTCGTAACTCGACAAATTTCACAAAACTTGAAAACCCATTCTGATGCAATTCCAATCAAACTAAAATTATCAAATTCTGATACCATTTCGTCCCTCAAATCATGATTTTTCATTTTGAAAATTTTCTTCAAAAACTACCATTTTCCTAAACTCAAAATGCAAATTAAATGATAAAAATGAAGATAAAATCATGGGATATATTAAATTTTAGGTGAAGAACACTTACCCAATCGTTTTGCTTGAAAAACCCCACAAAGAATCACTCAAAGCCGAGCTCTACAAGACAAAAAATGATAAAAATGGCACGACCCTACGCGAACACGAAAGAAGAGATACGAACGCGGATAAAAGTAAGATTGACTTACGCAATCGCATTCCCAAAGACGCGAACGCGAAGAACAGAGTGAGGAAACAAGGCTACCAATATGCGAACGCAGAAGATCAAACGCGAATGCGGTGCAGAAGATTTCACAAGTTCGCGATTGCGAACCGCACTATGCGAACACGATAAAGTAAAACGAGGCAGATCCACAGTACTGGCACTACACGATCGCGAAAGAGAACATCAGACACCAGAAACTAGCAATCCAAAAATAGAAGAAATTGGCCCGAAGTCCATCCGAAACATACCCGGGGCCTTCGGGACACAGTCTAAACACACAAAAAAGTTCTATAGCCTAATACGGACTCGCTCGGGGTCCCAAATCACATAAAACAATGCCGAAAATATAAATCACACCACGAATCAAACTTATGAACTTCAAATTCTTCCAACTTCTAAAACGCGTACCAAAACCTATCAAACCAACCGAGAATGACATCAAATTTTGCAGACAAGTCCCAAATAACATAACGGAGTTGTTCCAACTTTTGGAATCGCATTCCGACCCCGATATCATCAAATTCAACTATAGGTCAAACCTCTCCACTTTCAAAACTTCAACTTCCACCAAAATGCTTCAAATCACCCTACGGACCTCCAAAACCAAATTCGGACGCACTCCTAAGTCCAAAATCACCATATGAAACCGCTCAAGACCAAATTCCGCCAAACAAAACTTAAATTCTCAAAACGGCCGACCGGTTCGTTACATTCTTCCCCTCTTAAAATAAACATTCGTCCTCGAACGTACCAAGAATCGCCCCGAAGTCTTCAAATCACTGAATACACACCTCCAACATACACCCGCGAGTGATCCCACGTCACCCTAATCCACATAAGCCTGACGACACCATCTCAACTGTAAGCTATCCTTTCTACCAACACCGGTAAGCCTCAGAGTTAAAATGTTCACCTTATATTCATTTCCAAGGACCAGATTTTAAATCCATACCCGATATCAGTCTCAACCAGCTGCAACAACTCATGACTAAACCCAAAAGTATGACCACACAACATAACATACCACTCGTAGGCCCGTAAGAACACTTCTGGTCACAATAGTTGCCCGTAATCCAAACCAGCACCGGTAATTAACCTCATATCCGATAGGAACCCGATTCATACCTCCACAACACTGACGATGATGGAAGAGCTATGAAGGCCTCATAAAAATATACCCGAATCAACAAGTCACAACTAGCACCACCGGGCACACACCCCGCAAGCTAAAACTCAAGAAGCACAAAACAAAAAAATGACTGAATATGTAAAAAGAAACACATAAGAGAAATATCAAACAAGCCCGACATGAACAACTCCCTATCAGTACCATACTACGAATCAATTTAAATAGGAAAATTTTAAGGTACATGAACAATCATAAGGATCTCATCCTAGTATAACTCTTCACCGCGACACGCATCCCGACGCAAACATATCAAATCACATGAACTCGTGAAGGTCTCACCCTCAACTCTAAATCACAGGTCGAATATACATCATACCAATTGAAATCTTCCACTAACTCAATTCTGCCAATGAAATCACAACACTTACTGAACTCTCACCTTGGTAGAGTATCAAAACACAAACTGTAACCAAGAATACTCAGGAATCACACCAAAACCTACAATAATGAACAACAGGGACTCACTTCTAATCTTACCACTCTCAATGATGAATAGAAACAACAAACGATGGACACGGGCTACCACTCATAGAATCTCCCAGCAGGGGTAAACACATAAACAAGGTGCAAATCATGAAACTCACCATAAATGAAACAAAAAATAAAGGAACTCGTCCTAATAAGAAGATTCGAAACGAAATACGAATGGTGCCCCTCCGAACAAATTAACACATACTTGTATGATTACATCTGGCATAACGGTCTCCATCCTACTATATGAAACACATCAACGGGCCGGGACTCCCACTCTTACGTGCCCCCTACTCGCCTCAATACCCCGTTGTGATACATTTGCTTGGAGTCTGGTATAATCTCTCACCATGTGGCTGGTTTCTCCACACTCAAAGCAACCTATTTGCTGACATGGCTGTGGAAACTGTGCAATACGAGTACTTTGATACCCATGAGCACTTGAACCACTGTGCGAAGCCTGAAGTGCAAACTGGACTGGCTGACCCAAAAAGCCTTTACCATGTCGTACCCTGCCTCCAAAATAAGGACCAGTAGATCTCTCTGGCTTACGAGGCCTCCTCATCCCCCTGTCCTCGCATGTCCTCTCTCTTATAGCCCCACCTATCCTCTCTCTCCTGACCCCAAATGCCCTCTACTCGGTGAGTGATCCCTACCACATGCTGAAATGAAATATCCGACTATAACTCCCGAGCCATGCTAAACCGAATATCATGCCTGATCCCCTCAATGAATCTACGAACATACCCTCTAACTGTTGCGACCAAAGTAGGTGCATGTCTGGCCAACTCGTTAAATCTGACGGCATACTCTGATACTGACATAGTGCCCTGTCGCAGCTGATCAAACTCCACGCGCCATGCATCTCGAAGGGACTGAGGTACAAACTCTCTCAGAAACATCTTTGAAAATTGAACCCATGTGAATGAAGCTGAGTCGGCCGAACTACCCAACTCATATGCCCGCCACCGCTAATAAGCTTCTCCCCTGAGCTGAAACATAACAAAAGCCACCCCGCTCCTCTCTACAATACCCATAGTGCAAATAATGCAATGACTCTCTTCTAGGAAATCCTGGGCATCATCTGTCGCCAATCTACTAAAGGTAGGAGGGTGGTACTTCTTGTACATCTCAAGTCTAAGATGTTCTTCCTTAGATGCCACTGCCCTAACCACAGACTGAAATGGAACCATTGGCTGTGTCACCATGACACTTGGAACTTGAATAAAACGAACTCGCTGCTATGGACTGTGGGCAGCGGGAGTCTGATCTCCTCCCCCAGTCTGTGAAGTAGCTCGTGCCCCCGGAATCAATCCCGCCCGAGTCAATGTACCAAACAAACTAAGGAACATTGCTAAGGTCTCCTGAAGTCCGAGGATAAAAGCAGGCGCCTCCGGTACCTACCCCCAACTAGAACTATTGGCGGCTCCTCGACTGCTGCACTGGTAGGTGCCCTAGCTGCAACACGTGCTCCTCGTCGGCCTCTGCCTTTGACCTTAGCGACATCTTCTTTGGGGGTAGCGCCATTAGGAACAGCAGCTCGTGTCCTCACCATCTGTGGGAGAATAGAAAGATAAAAGTTCAAACTTCAAGACTAGTGAACTCTAACGACAGGAATAAAGGAAAGTGATATTGTCCTAATAGTTCCGTAGCCTCTCGAAGATAAGTACAGATGTCTCGGTACTGATCCGTAAGACTCTACTAAACTTTCTTTTGACTCGTAGAACCTATGAACCTATAGCTGTGATACCAACTTGTCACGGCCCAATTTCCCCTCCGTTGGGTATCATGATAGCACCTAGTCTTTAGGACTAGGTAAGCCTAACATCTACGGAATAACAGTAATAATAAAATAATATCTAATAATTTCTAAAATGAAACTCTCTATACAATTTACAATTTCCCCAAAGCGGTAGTACAAGTCATAAGCTGTACAGAGTATTTGCTAGAGAACTTCTAAATACAACTGTCCGAAAATAAGGATAAATAATGCTAAATAAAAACTAGAAGGTGACTCCGAAGCCTGCAAACGCAGCAGTAGGTTTACCTAGAGTCTCCACAGCAACGGCCCACACAGCTACTAACGAACAAAAATACCTGGATCTGCACAAAAATGTGCAGAAGTGCAATATGAGCACACCACAGCGGTTCCCAGTAAGTATCAAGACTAACATCGGTAGAGTAGTGATGAGGAACAGTCAAGACACCCAATACTCTAATAAACTGAACAAGTATAAGTATGGGAATAATAGAATATGATATCTACACAAAGACTAAACAATATGGCTAACAATACAGTAGTTACAATAAGAAAGAAACAACAAGTATCATTGGAATACCATAAAAATGACACAGAAGAGTGAATGAGACACAACCTAAATCCGGAATCACATATACAATAAGGACAAGTAATAACTCCACAATTACAACCGCTTTTACATCAGGTTTTAGTCAACTCCACGAGGTACCAAACCTAGGACAAATCACAACTCACAGGTATCAATACCTGAACCCTAAAACTTGGCATCATGTGCCCTCGTAACACCTCATAACTGCACTGACAACTCACGTTCCTATAGAGCTATTCTTACATAGAAGGCAAATAGAACAAGGGTATCTATACTCAACTATATCCACAAAATATCATAGCTGATAAGAATGCTTAACAACGTGTATGCTTGTGCAATTGTCCTAACATAGTTTCAAACCAACTAGCAAGCATAAAAAAAAAGGAACGGACAGCACGTAGAATGTTTCCTCACAACTTTCACAAGATAAAGTTCACATAGGTAAGTGTACCACCACACAAATATCAACAACAAGAATTCCCCCAGGCCAACACAAGTTATCACAAAGCAATCTCTGACACAACCCACCTTGTCTCGCCACGTGTGCAGTAGTAAGTGAATGCCCGCCTTGTTTTTCCACACGTGAACAATAAGGTTCCTACCTTGTCTCGCCACACGCGCAACCCGTGTGTGTGTGTATGTATATATCCCGCCTTGTCACGCCGTATATGCAAACATCAATAGTAACCACAGTACGACCTCAAAAACCGCACAGTAGAAACTTCGTGCATCACCACAACAAGTCCAATAACAACAATTATAATAATACAAAGTAGACAATTAAATCAACTCAAGAACTTTAAATAAAAAAGAAACGATAAAACCAGTTCACAAGGAGTAACCACAGTAAAGTATGCTAGGAATTAAGAGAACAACTCAACAAGGGAAATCTAATATGTAGCAACGATCCCACAATATACAATTCAACAACAAGGAAGCTAACACGAGTCAAATAATTCCACATAAAGACAAGCCAACTAAGATATAGGATATCTAAACTTCTTTTAAGGTTGAACAATTACGAAGGATATTCAACAATTAAATTAAGGATAACCGGTAGAAAGATAATCATAACCTCAATTAAGTCTAACCAATTATAGGATGAGTTAATAAAAATTTCAAATAAAGATAAGTAGTAATGAAAAGATAGCATGAAAATAGAAGAGGTAAATTCTTTAGCTAAGTCAAATAAGAGTCAAATATGCAATAAGAGTGAATCCTAAGGTAATTAATTCTAATTAAAGCATGTAGAGGTGAAACTAGTGCATAGGAAATCAATCATATCAAGAACAACTTCATACTCATTGAATATAAGGACCTAAGAACCTTAAAAGGCCAACTTTCCACAAATAAATCCGAGCACGCACTCGTCACCTCGCGTACATGGACTACAATCAACATAGTAGACTCAAATCCTAAGGGAAAATTCCCCACACAAGGTTAGGCAAGATACTTACCTCAAAAAAGACAAACTCGTACTCTAAAATGAACTTCTCGGGTTAAAAGACCTCCGACTGGCACTACGCGATCGCGAAAGAGAACATCAGACACCAGAAACCAGTAATCTAAAAATAGAAGAAATTGGCCTGAAGCCCATCCGAAACACAGTTGGCCCCCCCGGGACCCCGTCTAAACACACAAACAAGTCTATAGCCTAAAACAGGCTCGCTCGAGGTCTTAAATCACATCGAACAACGCCAAAAATGAAAATCGCACCACGAATCAAACTTATGAACTTAAAATTCCTCCAACTTCTAAAACTCGTGCCGAAACCTATCAAACCAACCAGGAAACACATTAAATTTTGCAGACTAGTCCCAAATAACATAACGGAGCTGTTGCTACTCTCGGAATCATATTCCGACCCTGATATCATCAAAGTCAACTGTTGATCAGACCTCTCCACTTTCCAAACTTCAACTTTCAGTGAAATGCTTCAAATCACCCTACAGACCTGCAAAACCAAATTCGGACGCAGGCTTAAGTCAAAAATTACAATAGGAAGCTGCTCAAGATCAAATGCCGCCTAACGAAACTTAAATTCTCAAAACAACTGGTCGGGTCGTTACATTAGAGCAAACACATATTTATATTTTGAAGAATTGTGATGAAATTCGACCATTTCTTGAGTAAGTATTGACTCAACATACTAATTCACTTATACTTTATCCATGATTTCAATTAAAATATCATGTTATTCTTTAGTTTTTTGTAGAGAGCTTTCACAAATTCCAGGTGATACCTCTCAAAAACATTTAGATAGGCAGTTCATTAGCTGGTTAAAAAAAAGATTAGTACTAGTTATATACTATTGTTATATTTTTAACATAATTTGTATATAGTATTTGCTAATTAAATTATATAATTGATTTTGGTAGGTTGTTGAATTGTACAAATGTGATAACAGTAAGAAAATGAAAGATTTTCTCACTTTGTCACGTGGTCCCCTGCCATGTGTGAGACGTCTCAAAGGTTACATTACTAATTGGTATAGGTTTCATGTGGAAGACTATGACAGGGGTTTGAGAACTCAAAACTACGGGGTGGTTGTA